>JBBDGP010003885.1:0-246374 GCA_037952835.1 Lithobates septentrionalis
TTCTTCTTCTTCTTCTTCTTCTTCTTCTTCTTCTTCTTCTTCTTCGACATTTGCTTTTCTATGATGGTTGGGTGAAGGTGTTGGTGCTCCCTGTTTGGATAGAAGTGTCGGGGAATGTCCTCCATGATATGTTCTGTCCTGATAGGACAACTGAGGAAGTGGCTTGGAGAAGCTGCAAAACATCTTCAACGTTACATAAGATGTTCTGTACAATGTGACTGAATACTACTGGAGATGTCATGTATGTAACAATCCCACGTCAGTCGATCTTCTCACCTGTCCACAATGCGTGGAAGTGGTTTCAGTCACCTCCTCCTCATCCCCAGCAGGCAGAAGATCTGATATTGGTTCGTTTTATGTGGCCTCTGTGCCGGGGCTCTCCAGACTTGCCAAACGGTTTGCTGTCTTTCAGACTTTAGGGGCGTGGACTGTGACCCATGGGAGTAAAAAATGCCCTAGTCTCCGTGGTCAGCAGGAGTAAAAAGTATATATATTGTGCCTGTGGTCAGTAGGAGGACTAGTGCCCCGTTGCCGGTGCCAGCGGGGGGAGGACTAGTACCTCAAGATCCAAATAAATGCCAGCAAAGGGACTGAATTTTTTTTTTTTTTATGTCCCTGACGTATGTCCCATGGGTCCTCCTCATCCATCTCGGGAACGTCTGACTTCCAGGTCAGTTGGAGGGTGTGTAGGAGTGAGGTAGATTTTAGGATAATCTGTTTTATAAACCATTTTGGTGGGAGAATACGGAGTAGAGGTTCCAATTCTTTCCCAAGTAACATTCTAGATTGTAAAGGAAGTGATTGCTGGAGACGTGTGCAGTCTGTAGATATGGAACTGATAAAATGTGGGGTTGGGAGGTGATAAAGGTCTCATGATTGGAGTGTTTTGGTCAAATTTGTGTATATTTGGATTTGATTTAAATCGCTAGTAAAAAGGCTTGATTTACATCTACTCAATTTTAAAGCATCATTTTTAAAGAGCAGCGGCTCCTCCTCTGAGTCCGCTGTTGGCTCCTCCTCTGAGTCCGCTGTTGGCTCCTCCTCTGAGTCCGCTGTTGGCTCCTCCTCTGAGTCCGCTGTTGGCTCCTCCTCTGAGTCCGCTGTTGGCTCCTCCTCTGAGTCCGCTGTTGGCTCCTCCTCTGAGTCCGCTGTTGGCTCCTCCTCTGAGTCCGCTGTTGGCTCCTCCTCTGAGTCCGCTGTTGGCTCCTCCTCTGAGTCCGCTGTTGGCTCCTCCTCTGAGTCCGCTGTTGGCTCCTCCTCTGAGTCCGCTGTTGGCTCCTCCTCTGAGTCCGCTGTTGGCTCCTCCTCTGAGTCCGCTGTTGGCTCCTCCTCTGAGTCCGCTGTTGGCTCCTCCTCTGAGTCCGCTGTTGGCTCCTCCTCTGAGTCCGCTGTTGGCTCCTCCTCTGAGTCCGCTGTTGGCTCCTCCTCTGAGTCCGCTGTTGGCTCCTCCTCTGAGTCCGCTGTTGGCTCCTCCTCTGAGTCCGCTGTTGGCTCCTCCTCTGAGTCCGCTGTTGGCTCCTCCTCTGAGTCCGCTGTTGGCTCCTCCTCTGAGTCCGCTGTTGGCTCCTCCTCTGAGTCCGCTGTTGGCTCCTCCTCTGAGTCCGCTGTTGGCTCCTCCTCTGAGTCCGCTGTTGGCTCCTCCTCTGTCCCATTCACTTTAATGGGACTGCTGGTGATGTGACGGTGACACAACAAGGCGAGGGACGTGGCGGCAGCAGGTGATTGGATGCCTGCTAACAGGCGCTGCCATGATGGATCTGAAAAGACAGGTGCTATTTTAAATGTAAGGGCTCATTCTTGCTGGTAGTTAGAATCTTTAATATTTGCAAACATCATGAGGGTTTCGTATTTAGAATAAGCTGTCAGGTTAGTAAAACAGATATCAGAACTGATTCAGTCATACAGTTTGTAGTGTACATGGATTTTGTAAAACAATGGGATAAAGGAATATTCCTGAACTTTGTTTTATCTCATGGTTACTGTGACATTGTGTGAATGTATCCATGCAGTGCATGTTATCTCAGCTTTGCAGAGCTTGGATTCATTAAATGAGTTTACTTAAAATGTAAATATTGCAGAATATACAGCCTCGAGCTACATAACTAAGCTCGATTTCATGCCGAATAAACACAATTATTAATATATATCTTAAATAGAAAACCTATAATTTATTTATTTTTACTCCAAAAGCATTGTATTAAAATTAATTTGATAAAAATAAAAAATCTTAAAAAAAAATCCTTTTTTTTTTTTTTTTTTTTTTTTAAATTTATCCACCCCGATTTGACGGCAGTGCCATTACCAACTGTTTCAAAATTTTACATCTGACTCGCTGTTGCAGCGGATGAGTAAACTTGGCCTGTGTGGCAGTGAAGGGGTTACTACAGCCTATCGCTTTACTTAGATGGACTTTGTCACCCGTTCTCGTCATCGGAGCTCTGGGGGGGGGGGGGGGGGGGGGGTGTGATGTGTGTAGGAATAATGGAAATGTCGGGCGGTTTGGACCCGGACTGAGGCTACACATAGAGGATGAATCCATAACATGTGGGTGGGGGGGGGGGGGCACAACGTATGCTCCTCTTGATTAATCGGTGATGCTCACTGGTGACCGATCACCTTGTCATTTATTACAGGATTGAAATGCAGCTCATAGTACATCATTTAGGGGACTGCCCTGTCAGGTGTGGTGTGTGTTTGGTTTTTATTTATTTTTAATTTGTGTCAGTATATTTTTGGGTAGGTTAAAAAAAAAAAAAAAAAAAAAAAAAAGCACTCTTATTTCTGGGCAGTGCTATGGGTACAAACCTCAACTAACAGACACATATATGTGAGATCGGCTGGAGAAGGAGAATTTATTTGGGTTCTTTTTGTGGTAGGTTATGGTAGAATCAAGAAAAATACAGTTGTAATAGTTTTTTTTTTTGTTTTTTTTTTTTTTTTTTGTTTTTTTTGGGGGGGGGGGCAGGTTTCCTTTAGATAATGATAATAAAAAAAAAAGATGAGGGAATGGTGCTGCAGGAGAGTTGCGAAGGCCACACGGGGGGGTCACATCCGGCTCACCGGCCTTGTGTTTGACACATGTGGACCAGTAGATTAGATGAACTCGGCAGCCCATTTATAATAAATAGATCGAACAAATAATATAACGTGTTTTAGCGGACAGCAACGGATGGAAGATGTGTATCCAGCCAGAAACCTGACTTGCTATATGGAGCCGCTACCTGTATGAAAACCCCCGACAGACTGTGAAAGTGAGGCCGCTGTCAGTTTCTTGCCGACTTACCTTGTGTTTTTTGTTTTGTAGCGCCGTACATACCGGTCGGTGAAGATGGCGCTCCAAGGGACATTATTGGAATCTTTACTCGCATGGGTAAGTCCACTTTTTGTAGAGTTGTAGTAGACAAACTGGGCCAAACTTTGACATAAAGAGAACTGATGAAAGATCTCTACTTTGGAGGTTTGATACCTATTAGCCAACAGTTATCTCGGCCTGATGGAAACACCTTTCCCTATTGCTTCCAGCTGAGATAAGTGGGTACCAGCAACATCTACACGTCTTCTCCCCCAAATCTATAGAATTTTTAAAGTGAATGCGTGTAAAATAAACATTTACACCCAGAGTCTGGCTGAAAAACACCTAGAGCTATCGAAATGTCCAACCTTCTGAAGGTACAAAGCCAGCATTATTTACTCACATGGACGTGGTCTGCTCCAATAAGATTGCAGATAATGATCTCGGCGGTTCCCAGAGATAATGAACCATTGGTTCCCATGGCACCATAAGGTTTTATTCTCCGACTTTCACACCTCCTCATCCTGTTCTTAGACCATCAACCTCTTCACATTCCATGTTGATTGGATGAAGGTAATGGAGTTACCCATGTGGATATAAATACTGACACTGGTTTCCACTGAGGAAGACACTTGGACGACCAACAGAATCACCTCCAACATTCCAGTTTAATGTGGCTTCAGTGTAGTGTAGAATCGCATAGTCTTCCAAGTCCATTTGGTATTGAATGTAGATTGAAATGTTCCCATGTGATCCAATTCTTATCAATATTTCTTCATTATCTGCAATCTTATTGGAGCAGACCACGTCCATGTGAGTGAATAATGCTGGCTTTGTACCTTCAGAAGGTTGGACATTTCTATAGCTTTAGGTGTTTTTCACTCTGACTCTGGGGGAAAAAATGTTTATTTTACACGCATTCACTTTAAATTCTATAGATTTGGGGGAGAAGACGTGTAGATGTTGCTGGTACCCACTTATATCAGCTGGAAGCAATAGGGAAAGGTGTTTCCATCAGGCCGAGATTGGTTTCCTCTATGATCTAGATCAAGGGTCTCCAAACTTTCTAAACAGAGGGTCAAGTTTGCCCTTAAGACTTTAGAGGGGCCGCTGTGTGGCAAGTAGAAATGGATAATGTTCGGACATCAGCGGAAGTACACAATGCTCCATCTTTTGTTAGGGGGAGAAATGGTGCATCCTTTGTGTCGTGGGAGGCATGGTCGCCCCATCCTTGGTGTCGGTGGGAGGAATGGTCGCCCCATCCTTGGTGTCGGTGGGAGGAATGGTCGCCCCATCCTTGGTGTCGGTGGGAGGAATGGTCGCCCCATCCTTGGTGTCGGTGGGAGGAATGGTCGCCCTATCCTTGGTGTCGGTGGGAGGAATGGTCGCCCCATCCTTGGTGTCGGTGGGAGGAATGGTCGCCCTATCCTTGGTGTCGGTGGGAGGCATGGTTGCCCTATCCTTTGTGTCGGTGGGAGGAATGGTCGCCCCATCCTTGGTGTCGGTGGGAGGAATGGTCGCCCCATCCTTGGTGTCGGTGGGAGGAATGGTCGCCCCATCCTTGGTGTCGGTGGGAGGAATGGTCGCCCCATCCTTGTTGTCGGTGGGAGGAATGGTCGCCCCATCCTTGGTGTCGGTGGGAGGAATGGGCGCCCCATCCTTGGTGTCGGTGGGAGGCATGGTCGCCCCATCCTTGTTGTCGGTGGGAGGAATGGTCGCCCCATCCTTGGTGTCGGTGGGAGGCATGGTCGCCCCATCCTTGGTGTCGGTGGGAGGCATGGTCGCCCCATCCTTGGTGTCGGTGGGAGGCATGGTCGCCCCATCCTTGTTGTCGGTGGGAGGAATGGTCGCCCCATCCTTGGTGTCGGTGGGAGGCATGGTCGCCCCATCCTTGGTGTCGGTGGGAGGCATGGTCGCCCCATCCTTGGTGTCGGTGGGAGGCATGGTCGCCCCATCCTTGGTGTCGGTGGGAGGAATGGTCGCCCCATCCTTGGTGTCGGTGGGAGGAATGGTCGCCCCATCCTTGGTGTCGGTGGGAGGAATGGTCGCCCCATCCTTGGTGTCGGTGGGAGGAATGGTCGCCCCATCCTTGGTGTCGGTGGGAGGAATGGTCGCCCCATCCTTGGTGTCGGTGGGAGGAATGGTCGCCCCATCCTTGGTGTCGGTGGGAGGCATGGTCGCCCCATCCTTGGTGTCGGTGGGAGGCATGGTCGCCCCATCCTTGGTGTCGGTGGGAGGCATGGTCGCCCCATCCTTGGTGTCGGTGGGAGGCATGGTCGCCCCATCCTTGGTGTCGGTGGGAGGCATGGTCGCCCCATCCTTGGTGTCGGTGGGAGGCATGGTCGCCCCATCCTTGGTGTCGGTGGGAGGAATGATGCTGTATTATTTGGCGATTTAGTGCCCCGTTGTTGGTGACGGTGGGAGGGATAGTGCCACAGGGGCTGGATAAAGGCAAACAAAGGGCTGCATCTGGCCCTCCGGACCACAGTTTGGACACCACTGATCTAGATCATCCTTTCTCAACCCTTTTAACACAGAGGAACCGTTGTAATAAAATTCTGGTCTCTGAACTCCTGCTAATAATTACTTTAGATACAGCTTATGGTGCATTAGCAAAGCATGAATGCTCTTTACATTTGTGGTCTTTTGGTAATTGTTCATTGCTCTAAGGAACATCTGAAGGAACCTCAGGCTTTCAAGGAACCCTGGCTGGGAAAGGGTAATTTGATGTCCACACACACACACACACACACTGATCTCCTCTGCTCTTTCTCTACCTTTACATTGTCTGCAAATTCTTGGCGAGTCCACCACTCCCTGATGAGGCCAGTTTCACCCCACTGTCAGCGATGGCCAACATCTGCTGAGGAACAACCATTGTATGTATGTATGTGGATTGAAGCTGGCTTCATGATATGTCCCAGCATTCTGTCTTAAGCTTACACTGGAGTTTACTTGGAAAAGGATCACCTTACATTGGTAGTAAATTATGATCAGTTGGATGAATGGTCCTTACATTGGTGATCAGTGAGAAGAATGTTCCTTACATTGGTGATCAGTGAGAAGAATGTCCCTTACATTGGTGATCAGTGAGAAGAATGTCCCTTACATTGGTGATCAGTGAGAAGAATGTCCCTTACATTGGTGATCAGTGGGAAGAATGTTCCTTACATTGGTGATCAGTGAGAAGAATGTCCCTTACATTGGTGATCAGTGAGAAGAATGTCCCTTACATTGGTGATCAGTGAGAAGAATGTCCCTTACATTGGTGATCAGTGAGAAGAATGTCCCTTACATTGGTGATCAGTGAGAAGAATGCTCCTTACATTGGTGATCAGTGAGAAGAATGCTCCTTACATTGGTGGTCAGTGGGAAGAATGTCCCTTACATTGGTGATCAGTGAGAAGAATGTTCCTTACATTGGTGATCAGTGGGAAGAATGTTCCTTACATTGGTGATCAGTGGGAAGAATGTTCCTTACATTGGTGATCAGTGGGAAGAATGTTCCTTACATTGGTGATCAGTGGGAAGAATGTTCCTTACATTGGTGATCAGTGGGAAGAATGTTCCTTACATTGGTGGTCAGTGGGAAGAATGTCCCTTACATTGGTGATCAGTGAGAAGAATGTTCCTTACATTGGTGATCAGTGGGAAGAATGTTCCTTACATTGGTGATCAGTGGGAAGAATGTTCCTTACATTGGTGATCAGTGAGAAGAATGTTCCTTACATTGGTGATCAGTGAGAAGAATGTTCCTTACATTGGTGATCAGTGAGAAGAATGCTCGTTACATTGGTGATCAGTGAGAAGAATGTTCCTTACATTGGTGGTCAGTGGGAAGAATGTTCCTTACATTGGTGATCAGTGGGAAGAATGTTCCTTACATTGGTGATCAGTGGGAAGAATGCTCCTTACATTGGTGATCAGTGAGAAGAATGCTCCTTACATTGGTGATCAGTGAGAAGAATGTTCCTTACATTGGTGATCAGTGAGAAGAATGTTCCTTACATTGGTGATCAGTGAGAAGAATGTTCCTTACATTGGTGATCAGTGGGAAGAATGTTCCTTACATTGGTGATCAGTGGGAAGAATGTTCCTTACATTGGTGATCAGTGAGAAGAATGCTCCTTACATTGGTGATCAGTGAGAAGAATGCTCCTTACATTGGTGGTCAGTGGGAAGAATGTTCCTTACATTGGTGATCAGTGAGAAGAATGTTCCTTACATTGGTGATCAGTGGGAAGAATGTTCCTTACATTGGTGATCAGTGAGAAGAATGTTCCTTACATTGGTGATCAGTGGGAAGAATGTTCCTTACATTGGTGATCAGTGGGAAGAATGTTCCTTACATTGGTGATCAGTGAGAAGAATGCTCGTTACATTGGTGATCAGTGAGAAGAATGTTCCTTACATTGGTGATCAGTGGGAAGAATGTTCCTTACATTGGTGATCAGTGGGAAGAATGTTCCTTACATTGGTGATCAGTGAGAAGAATGCTCGTTACATTGGTGATCAGTGAGAAGAATGTTCCTTACATTGGTGATCAGTGAGAAGAATGTTCCTTACATTGGTGATCAGTGGGAAGAATGTTCCTTACATTGGTGATCAGTGAGAAGAATGTTCCTTACATTGGTGATCAGTGAGAAGAATGTTCCTTACATTGGTGATCAGTGAGAAGAATGCTCGTTACATTGGTGATCAGTGAGAAGAATGTTCCTTACATTGGTGGTCAGTGGGAAGAATGTTCCTTACATTGGTGATCAGTGAGAAGAATGCTCCTTACATTGGTGGTCAGTGAGAAGAATGCTCCTTACATTGGTGGTCAGTGGGAAGAATGTTCCTTACATTGGTGATCAGTGAGAAGAATGTTCCTTACATTGGTGATCAGTGAGAAGAATGCTCGTTACATTGGTGATCAGTGAGAAGAATGTTCCTTACATTGGTGATCAGTGAGAAGAATGCTCCTTACATTGGTGGTCAGTGAGAAGAATGCTCCTTACATTGGTGGTCAGTGGGAAGAATGTTCCTTACATTGGTGGTCAGTGAGAAGAATATTCCTTACATTGGAGGTCAGTGGCAAGAATGTCCCTCCCATTGGAGGTCAGTGGCAAGAATGTCCCTCCCATTGGTGGTCAGTGGCAAGAATGTCCCTCCCATTGGAGGTCAGTGGCTATCTGAGAAGCAAATACTACTCTAGCGCCCTCTGGAGGGATCCTGGTAGAGTAAGTCTGGTGTACATGATTCTACCTCCCTGTGTGTCTCTTCTATAGGTGAACAGTCTGAAGGTGGATGACCCCATAGAGCACCTTTCTCAGCTGCAGGATCTCAACATCATCATCAAAATCGTCAATAAACTGTAAGTGCCCAGAAAAAGAAATTTGTTTTAGTCAAGATTGTGTGTGGTGTTTGTTGTTCTTCCTGCCTGTAAACTCCTGTGTGAGCATGGACACCTAGACTAACATGAAGGGACGTTTAGAGACGGTAAAAGTCAGTTTTTAGCTCAAGTATGCATGAGGCCTTAGAGGCAATCGCTGCAAACGATTTCTGGAGGTCCCAATGAGACCTTCTGCACCCGCCAAGAGGTAGTTTGATCCCCTCTAATTGAACAAACTGCCCCCGCCATCTCGGGTTTGAAGGGCTCCTACCCTTTCCATAGATCGATGGGCTTTAGATCAGGGCTCATGGAAGTCCACTTCAGATTAGTCCAATGTTTAGTCCTTTTTTAGATATTTTTGGGTGCTTTTAGCTGTGTGTTTTTTTTTGTCTTTTTGTCCTATTGGAGAATCCGTGACCTGCGACTGAAACAGACCTTTCTGACATCAGCCATCACGTTTTCACTCCAGAAATCCTTGATGGTATTGAGTTAAGTTCAAGGCCGCTGTCCCAAAACATACACTATATTACCAAAAGTATTGGGACGCCTGGCTCGCAGTCTCCAACTCTAATGCCCCGTACACACGGTCGGATTTTCCGAAGGAAAATGTGTGATGGGACCTTGTCAAATTCCGATCGTGTGTACTCAAATCCGACGCACAAAGTGCCACGCATGCTCAGAATAAATTAAGAGACGAAAGCTATTGGCTGCTGCCCCGTTTTTATAGTCCCGACGTACGTGTTTTACGTCACCGCGTTCAGAACGATCGGATTTTCCGACCACTTTGTGTGACCGTGTGTATGCAAGACAAGTTTGAGCCAACATCCGTCGGGAAAAATCCATGGATTTTGTTGCCGGAATGTCCGATCAATGTCCGACCGTGTGTACGGGGCATTATTCATCCCAAAGGTGTTCTATCGGGTTGAGGTCAGGACTCTGTGCAAACCAGTCAAGTTCCTCCACCCCAAACTCCCTCATCCATGTCTTTATGGATCTTACTTTGTGCACTGGTCCAAATTATTTGGTGGAGGGGGGGATTATGGTGGGGGGTTGTTTTTCAGGGGTTGGACTTGGCCCCTTAGTTCCAGTGAAGGGAACTCCTTAAGGCGTCAGCATACCAAGACATTTTGGACAATTTCATGCTCCCAACTTTGTGGGAAGAGTTTGGGGACGGCCCCTTCCTGTTCCAACATGACTGCACACCAGTGCACAAAGCAAGGTCCATAAAGACATGGATGGGCGAGTTTGGGGTGGAGGAACTTGACTGGCCTGAAGTGGGACATCTATGAGCCCTGATCTAAAGCCCATCGAACATCTATGGAAAGGGAAGGATCCCATACAACCCAAGATGGCGGGGGCTGTTTGCTGACTTAGAGGGGATCAAACTACCTGTTGGCGGGTGCAGAAGTCTCATTGGGAGCTCCAGAAATCACATGTTTGCAGCGATTGCCTCTAAGGCCTCATGTGCACTTGAGCTCAAAAACTGACTTTTTTTTTTTTTTTTTTTTTTTTGTCTCTAAACGCCCCTCCCTGTTGGCCTACAGTGAGGGGGAAAAAAATATTTGGTCCTCTGTTGATTTTGTAGGTTTGCCCCACTGACAAATGATCAGTCTATAATTTTAATGGTAACTTTTTTATTATAATGGTGAGAGGACAGAATAACAAAAATATCCAGAAAAAACACATTTCAAAAAAGTAAAAAATCGATTTGCATTTTAACCACTTCAGCCCCGGAAGGATTTACCCCCTTCCTGACCAGAGCACTTTTTACAATTCGGCACTGCGTCGCTTTAACTGCTAATTGCGCGGTCATGCAATGGTGTACCCAAACGGAATTTGCGTCCTTTTCTTCCCACAAATAGAGCTTTCTTTTGATGGTATTTGATCACCTCTGCCGTTTTTATTTTTTGCGCTATACACGGAAAAAGACCGAAAATTTTGAAAAAAAATGATATTTTCTACTTTTTGTTCTAAAAAAAATCCAATAAACTCAATTTTAGTCATACATTTAGGCCAAAATGTATTCGGCCACATGTCTTTGGTAAAAAAAATGTCAATAAGCGTATATTTATTGGTTTGCGCAAAAGTTATAGCGTCTACAAACTAGGGTACATTTTCTGGAATTTACACAGCCTTTAATTTATGACTGCCTATGTCGTTTCTTGAGGTGCTAAAATGGCAGGGCAGTACAAAACCCCCACAAATGACCCCATTTTGGAAAGTAGACACCCCAAGGAATTTGCTGAGAGGCATGTTGAGCCCATTGAATATTCATTTTTTTTGTCCCAAGTGATTGAATAATGACAAAAAAAAAAAAAAAAAAAAAAAATTACAAAAAGTTGTCACTAAATGATATATTGCTCACACAGGCCATGGGCATATGTGGAATTGCACCCCAAAATACATTTAGCTGCTTCTCCTGAGTACGGGGATACCACATGTGTGGGACTTTTTGGGAGCCTAGCCGCGTACGGGGCCCCGAAAACCAATCACTGCCTTCAGGATTTCTAAGGGCGTACATTTTTGATTTTACTCCTCACTACCTATCACAGTTTTGAAGGCCATAAAATGCCCAGATGACATAAAACCCCCCCAAATTACCCCATTTTGGAAAGTAGACACCCCAAGCTATTTGCTTTGAGGCATGTTGAGTCCATGGAATGTTTTATATTTTGACACAAGTTGCGGGAAAGTGACAAATTTTTTTTTTTTTTTTTTTTGCACAAAGTTGTCACTAAATGATATATTGCTCACACAGGCCATGGGCATATGTGGAATTGCACCCCAAAATACATTTAGCTGCTTCTCCTGAGTATGGGGATACCACATGTGTGGGACTTTTTGGGAGCCTAGCCGCGTACGGGACCCCGAAAACCAATCACTGCCTTCAGGATTTCTAAGGGCGTACATTTTTGATTTTACTCCTCACTGCCTATCACAGTTTCGGAGGCCATGGAATGCCCAGGTGGCACAAACCCCCCCAAATGACCCCATTTTGGAAAGTAGACACCCCAAGCTATTTGCTGAGAGGCATGGTGAGTATTTTGCAGCTCTCATTTGTTTTTGAAAATAAAGAAAGACGAGAAAAAAAAATTTTTTTTTTTTCTTTTTTCAATTTTCAAAACTTTGTGACAAAAAGTGAGGTCTGCAAAATACTCACTATACCTCTCATCAAATAGCTTGGGGTGTCTACTTTCCAAAATGGGGTCATTTGGGGTTTTTTTTTGCCACCTGGGCATTCCATGGCCTCCGAAACTGTGATAGGCAGTGAAGAGTGAAATCAAAAATTTACGGCTTTAGAAAGCCTGAAGGCGGTGCTTGGTTTTCGGGGTCCCGTACGCGGCTAGGCTCCCAAAAAGTCTCACACATGTGGTATCCCCGTACTCAGGAGAAGCAACAGAATGTATTTTGGGGTGTAATTTCACATATTCCCATGGCATGTTTGAGCAATATATCATTTAGTGACAACTTTGCGCAAAAAAAAATAAAAAAAATAAAAAATTGTCTCTTTCCCGCAACTTGTGTCACAATATAAATTATTCCATGGACTCGACATGACTCTCAGCAAATAGCTTGGGGTGTCTACTTTCCAAAATGGGGTCATTTGGGGGGGGTTTTGAACTGTCCTGGCATTTTATGCACAACATCTAGAAGCTTATGTCACACATCACCCACTCTTCTAACCACTTGAAGACAAAGCCCTTTCTGACACTTATTGTTTACATAAAAAAATAATTTTTTTTTGCAAGAAAATTACTTTGAACCCCCAAACATTATATATTTTTTTTAAAGCAAATGCCCTACAGATTAAAATGGTGGGTGTTTCATTTTTTTTTTTCACACAGTATTTGCGCCGCAATTTTTCAAACGCATTTTTTGGGGAAAAAACACACTTTTTTACATTTTAATGCACTAAAACACACTATATTGCCCAAATGTTTGATGAAATAAAAAAGATGATCTTAGGCCGAGTACATGGATACCAAACATGACATGCTTTAAAATTGCGCACAAACGTGCAGTGGCGACAAACTAAATACATTTTTAAAAGCCTTTACAGGTTACCACTTTAGATTTACAGAGGAGGTCTACTGCTAAACTTACTGCCCTCGATCTAACCTTCGCGGCGATACCTCACATGCATGGTGCAATTGCTGTTTACATTTGACGCCAGACCGACGCTTGCGTTCGCCTTAGCGCGAGAGCAGGGGGGACAGGGGTGCTTTTTTTTTTTTTTTTTTTTTTTTTTTTTTTTTTTTTTTTTTCTTTATTATTATTATTTTTTTATCTTATTTTTAAACTGTTCCTTTCATTTTTTTTTTAAATCATTTTTATTGTTATCTCAGGGAATGTAAATATCCCCTATCATAGCAATAGGTAGTGACAGGTACTCTTTTTTGCAAAAATTGGGGTCTATTAGACCCTAGATTTCTCCTCTGCCCTCAAAGCATCTGACCACACCAAGATCGGTGTGATAAAATGCTTTCCCAATTTCCCAATGGCGCTATTTACATCCGGCGAAATCTAAGTCATAAAATGCTCGTAGCTTCCGGTTTCTTAGGCCATAGAGATGTTTGGAGCCACTCTGGTCTCTGATCAGCTCTATGGTCAGCTGGCTGAATCACCGGCTGCATTTTCAGGTTCCCTGTTGAGACAGGAGAGCCAGAGAAAAACACGGAAGACGGTGGTGGGGGGGGGGGGGCATTCCCTCCCACTGCTTGTAAAAGCAGTCTAGAGGCTAATTAGGCGCTAGGATTGCTTTTACATGAAAGCCGACCGCTGGCTGAAAAGAATGATACCAAGCTGATACCTAAACCTGCAGGCATCATTCTGGTATAACCATTCAAAGTCGTGAATGGCGTACCTGAAGACAAAAAAATGGTTAACAATAAAGCACAGTAAACGGTAAAGTATAAAAAATTGCATACCTGAAAAACAAACATGATAAAACATAATAACAATAAAACATTGCAGAATAGAATACAGTAAAAAAGAGCAGAACAATAGAGAGAGAGAATAGAGAGAGAAAGAACAATAAAACGACAACTATTTTTTTTTTATTTTATATTTTTGTATGTGTTTTTTTTTTTTTTTTTTTTTTTTTTTTTTGTAACTAACTTTTATAACTGTACCCGGTTCCAGGTTCGGGTCTCTCAAAATGCGATGGCATCTTGGGAGACCCTGTGAAAGTGTGCCTAGTCTGTGGAATGCTGTACCCTACGCTAATAGTCAACTAGTGAATGGTAGCGTTCAAAACATTCACCAATGCAAAGACCAGGATTGTCAGGACAGGAGGGACAATAATAGCGGGTGTCACGCCTATATCCGCGCTTGCTGCAGACACGACATCTTTTTTGGGGGGGTTCGTTGGGTAGGGGTACTCGGGAGGACATAAAGAAAATGCCTCTCATGCAGCCGACTGCATTTGGTTGGGGATGTGAATGGGGGAAGTACGGGCGCTGCAGAAGCGGTGGGTTCCCAATTAGGATTGGCGAATGCAGCAGGAAGGGCACTATGGGCACGACGGGCCTGTGTTTGTCTTTTTGGTGGCAGCGGGACACTACTTGTGCTTGCCACCTCACCAGCTTGAACTGCACTTATGGGACTCGCCACGTCACCAAGTGTTACTGCAGTGCTGGTTTGACCACGACCGGGGTGTACTAGGCCGCTGGCGCTTGCCAGTTCACCAAAACGCTACCAAAAAATCTGTTAGCGATCGCAGGGATCAGGCCTGACTCTGCGAACGCTGCAGTTATGTGTTTAGTGTTTTGTAAGTGACAGTGATCGATACTGCACTTGGGTGGGCTGGGCTGGGCCGGGCGGAGGGGCAAAACGCAGGTGCTAGCAGGTATCTGGGCTGATCCCGCTAACACTGCGTTTGTGGGAACCCTAAACTGCTGGGGACGCTAGTATAGATCTGATCGGATCAGATATTGATCCGTTCAGATACTATACCACTAAGGGAGGTGTATGCTGCGTGCGTGGGTGTTAGCGGTACTGGCGCTAATCTGACGCTGCCTGGGGCTGGTGCTTGCCAGTTCACCAAAACGCTACCAAAAAAACTGTTAGCGATCGCAGGGATCAGGCGTGACTCTGCGAACGCTGCAGTTATGCGTTTAGTGTTTTGTAAGTGACAGTGATCGATTGATACTGCACTTGGGTGGGCTGGGCCGGGCGGACGGGAAAAACGCAGGTGCTAGCAGGTATCTGGGCTGATCCCGCTAACACTGCGTGTTTGGGAACCCTAAACTGCTGGGGACACTAGTATAGATCTGATCGGATCAGATATTGATCCGTTCAGATACTATACCACTAAGGGAGGTGTACGGTGCGTGCGTAGGTGTTAGCGCTACTGGCGCTAACCTGACGCTGCCTGGGGCTGGTGCTTGCCAGTTCACCAAAACGCTACCAAAAAAACTGTTAGCGATCGCAGGGATCAGGCCTGACTCTGCGTACGCTGCAGTTATGCGCTTAGTGTTTTGTAAGTGACAGTGATCGATCGATACTGCACTTGGGTGGGCTGGGCTGGGCTGGGCCGGGCGGAGGGGCAAAACGCAGGTGCTAGCAGGTATCTGGGCTGATCCCGCTAACACTGCGTTTTCGGGAACCCTAAACTGCTGGGGACGCTAGTATAGATCTGATTGGATCAGATATTGATGCGTTCAGATACTATACCACTAAGGGAGGTGTATGCTGCGTGCGTGGGTGTTAGCGGTACTGGCGCTAATCTGACGCTGCCTGGGGCGACGCATATCACCGCCGGGCGATCAGGGGGTTAAACCTTTATTCGGTAATAAACGGCGGGTGCCCTGACACTATAAAAAATAAACGAACTAACCAGCGTCACCCGTAACAGTTATACGGTGATCAGTGGTGAAAGGGTTAACTAGGGGGCAATCAAGGGGTTAAAACATTTATTAGGTAGTATATGGGGGTCCCTGTCGCTATAAAACGCTGACGGCGAACCTAAATATTTATGTCCCTAACTAGCGTCACCAGCGACACTAATACAGCGATCAGAAAAATGATCGCTTAGTGACACTGGTGACGGAGGGTGATCAAGGGGTTAAAACTTTATTAGGGGGGGTTAGGAGGGTACCCTAGACCTAAAGGGGGCCTAACATTCACTGCCCTAACACACTAACTGTCACAAACTGACACCAATACAGTAATCAGAAAAAAAAAAAAAAAAAAAAAAAAACCTGCTTTGTGTCAGTTTGTGACAGGGGGGGGGATCGGGGGGCGATCGGGGGGGGGATCGGGGTGTAATGTGTGCCTGGCATGTTCTACTGTGTGTGTGTGTGTTGTGCACTCACATTCCAGTCTTCTCTCCTCGGCCCGGAACGGAAAATACCGAGCCGAGGAGAGATGACATCATTTCCTCTGCCTCTGTGTACAATACAGAGGCAGGGAAATGATCCCATTGGCTGGGAGCGATCGCGAGGGGGGGGCCACGAATGGATGGCCTCCCCCTCACCACGGATCGCCGGGGGACATTTGCCGACCGTCGCAGGCACCGGGGGGGGGTCCGATCGGACCCCCCACCCGCGGGCAGGCAGGGACGTACAGGTAAGCCCTTTTGCCTGCCCGTGCCGCTTTGTCGACGTACATCTGTGTGCGGCGGTCGGCAAGTGGTTAATGAGTGAAATAAGTATTTGATCTCCGATCAGCAAGATTTCTGGCTCCCAGGTGTCTTCTATACAGGTAACAAGCTGAAATTAGAAGCACTCTCTTAAAGGGAGTGCTCCTAATCTCAGCTTGTTACCTGTATAGAAGACACCTGTCCACAGAAGCAATCAGATTCCAATCTCTCCACCATGGCCAAGACCAAAGAGCTGTCCAAGGATGTCAGGGACAAGATTGTAGACCTACACAAGGCTGGAATGGGCTACATGGGCTACAAGACCATCGCCAAGCAGCTTTTTGGGAGGGTGACAACAGTTGGTGGGGGAACTTGACTGTCCTGCACAGAGTCCTGACCGCAACCCGATAGAACACCTTTGGGATGAATTAGAGCGGAGACTGCGAGCCAGGACTTCCCATCCACATCAGTACCTGACCTCAGAAATGCTCTTCTGGAAGAATGGTCAAACATTCCCATAGACACCCTCCTAAACCTTGTGGACGGCCTCCCCAGAAGAGTTGAAGCTGTTATAGCTGCAAAGGGCGGAGCCAACTCAATATTGAACCCTACGGACTAAGACTGGGATGGCATTCACCACTTCAGCCCCGGAAGATATGGCTGCTTAATGACAAGGCCATTTTTTTGCGATTCGGCACTGCGTCGCTTTAACTGATAATTGCGCAAACAAAATTGATGCCTTTTTTTCCCCACAAATAGAGATTTCTTTGATCACCTCTGTTTTTGTTGTTTTTTTTTTTTTGTTTTTTTTGCGCTATAAACAAAAAAGAGCGACAATTTACAAAACACTATTTTGTAGTTTTTGCTATAATAAAAATCCCCAATTTAAAAAAAATAAACAAATACTTTTTTTTTTTTTTTTTACTTAGTCTAGGCTGATAGGTGGTATTCTACATATATTTGCTAATAAAATTCGCATTACGCGTATATTGATTGGTTTGCTACAAAATAGGGGATAGATTTATGGTATTTAATTTATTTTACAATATTTTTTTTTATTTTTTTTATCGGGACCGCGACATTGCGGCGGACAGATCGGACACTTGACGGTTTTTTCGGACCGTTGACATTTTATAAAGCGATCAGTGCTATAAAAATGCACTCATTACGCTATAAATGTCACTGGCAGGGAGGAGGTTAACACTAGGGGGCGATCAAGGGGTTAACTGTGTGTTTTCTAACACTAGGGAGATGGGAGGGACTAGAGGAGATGACAGATTGTTGTTTTCTAGCTAGTAGAGACAAACGATCTGCATCTCCTCTCCTCACAGAACAGGGATTTGTGTGTTTTACACACACACACACACACACACACACCCCTGCTCTGGCTCTTGCACCTGCTATCCCGCTTAAAGGGACCAATGTACAGCTACAACGGTTCGCAGGAACGTGCCGACCTGCCGCCGTATGACGGCGGCTGGTCGGCAAGCGGTTAAAGTTTTTGTGTGTGTAAAGGCACATGGTACGGACTTGACAGTGGGGGTGGGGTTCACATACAATCCGGTGGCTTCAGCCCCTGGGGTTTGTGTGTAAATCGCATAGGCAGACTCCTGCCTGTCAGGTGGAAGTATTCGGGTGGCTGCGCTGCCGCACGATTACTTTCGTTACCCCCCCCCCCCCAACAACTACTTTAACAATATTGTTTGTGGAACTTAATTCTGCATAAAACATTTTAACCGTGTAATTTTATAATTTTATGAGGGCATGTTTGGGGGCGGGAAAGGGATTGGGCGGGGCAACTGGTGGCAAGTAACTCTCAAGGCCTGGCTAGTTGCTCAGGACTTGAAATTTTGAGCCCTGGCCTAGGCTATAAGAGTCTTGACAATATTCTGAAACTGAGCTGCAGCACGGTGGCCAAGACCATAAGGAGGTATAACATGAGTGCTGCCGGCACTGGGGGGCTACAGATCATTGAGGGAACCATGAATGCCAACATGTACTGTGATATACTGAAGCAGAGCATGATCCCCTCCCTTCAGAGACTGGGCCGCAGGGCAGTATTCCAACATGATAACGACCCCAAACACACCTCCAAGACCACCACTGCCTTGCTAAAGAAGCTGAGGCTAAAGGTGATGGACTGGCCAAGCATGTCTCCAGACCTAAACCACACCTGCCTAAAACTTTTGCGGGGGACCGTACCTTAACCTTGCTGTTCATCTTATATCTCTTTGGAAGTTTTTCTTGGCTCTTTGTCTTCCATTCGCTCTTATCATTTAATCGGTCAATCAGTTGGTTTTCCTCTGGTGTCCATTCCCAGGGCAGTTGGCTACACTCCCAGGAACCTCACCTTACTTTACATGACTTCAAATTTGAAATTTTATTGAGTGCACCACCAATGTAACCATGAAAAGCCTATGACCGCAATACAGTTCAGTGTAGACTATTGGAAGCGGGCAATATTCATTAACCACTTGCTTTACTGGGCACCTAAACCCCCCCTTCCTGCCCAGGCCGATTTTCAGCGCTGTCACCCTTTGACTGACAATTGAGTGGTCATACAGCACTGTACCCATATGACATTGTTGTTTTTTGTTTTTTTTTCACACAAATAGAGCTTTTTTTATGGTAACTATTTAATCACTACTGGGGGTTTTATTTTTTGCTAAATAAACAAAAAAAAAAGACCAAAAAGTTTTGAGAAATTTTTTTTTTTTTCATATTTTTAGTTATAAAATGTTGCAAACAGCTAATTGTTCTCCTTCACTGAGGCGAGACAGGTGGGCCCTGTTAGGTGGCACTGATAAGCAGTACTGATGGGCACTGTTAGGTGGCACTGATAAGCAGTACTGATGGGCACTGTTAGGTGGCACTGATAAGCAGTACTGATGGGCACTGTTAGGTGGCACTGATAAGCAGTACTGATGGGCACTGTTAGGTGGCACTGATAAGCAGTACTGATGGGCACTGTTAGGTGGCACTGATAAGCAGTACTGATGGGCACTGTTAGGTGGCACTGATAAGCAGTACTGATGGGCACTGTTAGGTGGCACTGATAAGCAGTACTGATGGGCACTGATTGGCCTCAGTTTTACATGGCACTGATTCAAGGCACTTGCCACTGATTGGCAGCACTGTCATGTGGCATTGATTAGTGGGCACTGATGTTTACTAAGGGGTCTGATGTCCCCCCAATAGAAGCCGATTAATGGCTTGCTTCTTTTCTTCATGCTGAGAATGTGAAGAAAGGGGGGAAGAAAAGCCGGAAAACAGCTTCTGTTTCCTTCCGCGATTGGGTGACAGCTGATCACGTGGTAAAGGGCCTGCTGTGATTGGCCCTTTCTCTTGCTCAGTGATCAGCCCTGTCCCGAGGACTCGGCGATTGCAGAGGGCGCCCGAGAATGGGAGGAGGTACGCGGACGCCCTCCCGGCAAAGGAAGCACGCGCTGTAGACGTCTTTCGGTTATAGCGCGGGTGCAAAGTTGTTTACCTATAATATGCATCTCATTTTATATTAAACCATCCACTGCCTGCACATGTATGTTAAATAAATTGCACCACACACACACGATATGAAGGTCGGTGTGAGAGCAATAATTGCTTAGATTGATATGTATGTTTTTGGCGCAATCCCATCTTTATATACTTTACCAAAAAATTTGATACGTGTCACTAAAATTAATGCTGGAATAATAAACGGCTGCGTAAATCTACCGCAACATAAAATAATTGCTGCTACTTCAATTCTCCGCGGCCTCTGCTTTCACAACGTTCGTCATTATTTGAGGGTTTAACCACTTTAAGACCATAGGACATCCGTAGGTCAAAGTGGTTATACTGGGATGATGCCCGCACCTACTGCTATCAGAATTTGCATCTGGCGATTCAGTAGAAGTGAGTCACATAACAGCCAGTCAATCACTTCTGTGGGTGGCGGATGGGGGTCCCACTTTCCCAGGCTCTTCTGTCCGATCACAGAGCCCGGGAGTGATGCCACCAACAGTGACGGCATCACTACACAGAGGGAAAGGAAGTGACATTGTTCATCCCTCTCTGAAACCAGAAAAGACGAGGATTGTGTCACTTCTGTTCCATTGGGGGCCAGGAAAGCAGCCGATCGGACCAATCTGATTGGAGGCCAGAGGAGCGATTTGGGGAATAGACCTGTAGAAAAGAGGACCTGTCATGGCCCATGATGTCACTAGAGATGGTGTCCATCCCTTGTGATAGCAATAAAGTTTAATCTAAAAAAAAACAAAAAACTCCCGTGTACCTCTAAACTGGTAACCTGTAAAGGTGTTTAAAGCGTTGCCTATGGAGTATTTTAAAGTGATCTTAAAGTCTTGAGTGTTTTTTATTCCTTGTTTTTTTTTTTTTTTTTTAAATAACATGTTCTACTTAACTGCTCTGTGTAATGTGTCTGCACAGAGCATCCTGGATCCTCCTCTTCTGGGGTCCATCGCTGGCGCTCCCTTCCCCCTCCCTCCTTCCCCCACAGCAAGTCGCCAATGGCGCCCCATGCTGTGTCTCAGCCAATCAGGAAGGAGAGTCCCGGACAGCTGAGGCACTCGTGCAATATCGCTGGATAGAGATGGAGCTTAGGTAGGTATTGCGGGGGCTGCTACACACAGGTTTTTTTTTTTTTTTTTTTTTTATCTTAATACATAGAATGCATTAAGATAACAACATGATTTTGAAAGCTTTTTTTTTTTTTTTCCTTTTTAGTACCATAGTTTGGTGCCATTCCACAGGTGGGCACAATTTTCAAGCGTGAAATGTTGGGTATCCTACTCCGCATAACACCATCTCTTATATTTTGCCCAAAAAATTGGTCTTTTGTGTACAATAAGATCAGTTAAACTGTACTTTTTCCCCGAAAATTGTGTTTGAAAAACCACTGCGCAAATACCGTGTGACATTAAAAAATTGCAACACCCACCATTTTATTTTATAGGGCTTGCGTGCGGCTGAGACCCGGAAACAGGCGGCAATGTACGGGTCCGTTGCTTTGCCTGTGCGGGCTGCTCGTCTGTAGTACGTTAAAGCAGAACTGCTTTTTGGGGATCAGTTTCACGTTAAAGACACGTGCTGCCTTTAGTTGTACTCCAACCATTTTTTCCTGCCACAGTTGTTTTTGCTTTTTTTTTGCAGATTAGCGAAAGCCCCTAAGCATGTTCTATTTTTTTTTTTTTAAAAAGCCGAGACCATGCAGAATAAACATAAATCTGGCACCGGCGCTCCAGCAGATTGTGGGTGCAATATCAGGCTCCTACACCCTCCCTCCCAGGTTTCAGTACCGCTGTACGGACTGTTGGCATGCAGGCTAGGGGGGGGGGGGGGGAGGGAGAGAGAGTGAATGGACTACAATCGGCTTGCGGCCCATTGAAACTACAGGGCTTGTCTGCCGCGGTGGAAGATGGGACTTGTAGTTTTTTTTCTCATTCAGTTTCCTGTGCAGGCACACAACCATGCCATTTTCAGACTGACAGCAGGTGCGGGGAGACGATCCCCTGCCCGCTGTCATGGAGAAAGTAAACTTGTGGTCTCGTCCTTTTATTGTAACTTGTCCCTGAGCAGGCTGATGGCACTGGGAGCTACATGGCTATAGATCACCCTGCACCCCCCCCCCCCCCCCTCAATGTTTCAATACCTTTGCCCACTGATGGGTCACTTCGACCTTACAAAAATTGGGACTTTAAGGATATTGTGTGCATTTTAATATCATAATTTGTTGTTTTTTACTCGCACAGCACAAATTAAATGGCGTTGTGGATGCCAAGGAACAATCACTAAAGTATCCTGTGTATCTCTCTATGTATCTGCATTTATCACATCAAAAACTTCCCTCCAGTTTTTTTTTTTTTTGTCCACATATCGCACCAAAGGGCACTTTGTGTCGTGTATAGTATTTTCATAATCTATTAGCATCCTAGAGTGCTGTAGATCAATACATGTAATGCCGGAGAATGACAGATTACCTGATTCAATGTATTTCACAGAATAATCCTCCTCATCAGGATAGGCAGTCAAAGCTTCAGTACAAATCAAAACCTATATTGGTCGATAAAAGCACACAGACGTGTTGTCTCTTCCTTTTGTTGGTGTATTTATCAAACTTTTATGTGTATAGCGCTCACCTTCTACATGGCGTTGGTTGCTTTGCATTGAAATGCTTCCATAGTTGCCCCATAGCACTTACCAACCCACCAGTGACAACCAAAACTAAGAGAACAGGCGTTGAAGCCATCTTTTCCTCATTTCATTCACATTTATGCAACAGGGAGTCGGTGTCTGTGGGCAGATGGCCGCCATTTTGTTGAAACCATTTAGGGCTGTGGAAATTAAAGATTAATTCTGCGATTAATCCATTAATTTTTTTGATTGGTAGGCTGCCTGCCCTGGGGCCGCTTTGGGCCAAGCTGTGGCTGCAGCGCTCCGCTCCCTCCTCCTCCTCCACTATATGTCATACACAGTCTGCGGGCATCTCCCACTGTGTGTTTCTCTGAGCTGAGTGTGAAAACTTTGGCTGGGCTCTGAGAAAATTCCCGCCCTCCTCCTATATCAGCTCGTGTGACAGACGCGGCGTTCTGTCCTGTAGACGCGGCGTTCTGTCCTGTAGACGCGGCGTTCTGTCAATCACACGAGATGATCTAGGAGGAGGGCGGGACTTTTCTCAGCGTGGCCAAAGTTTTCACACTCGGCTCGGAGACACAAAGTGGGAGATGCCTGAAGACTGTGTAATCCAGGCACTGACTACGGTGAGGCTGCGATTATGGTCACGGTGAGGCTGAGTTTATGACGTGTGACGTCCTAGCCATGCCCCCGCTATGTCCGGCTTCGGACGTTGCCATTACAACGGTGCTAAATCAGCTAAAAGTAGTTAGATCTGTATGTGCGTTATAACTGAAATTAGTCGATTAATCGATTTAAAAAAAAAAAAATCGATTAATCGAACATGAAAATTTGAATCAGTAACAGCCCTAAAACCAATAGATTGACTTCAACACCGTTGATCCTTTTTCTTGCAATCTATTGGCATCAACAAAATGGTGGCCATCTGCAGACGGACACAGACTCCCTGTTGCATAAATTTGAATGAGATTGGTAAAAGTTGGCTTCGGCTCCTGTTCACCTGGTAGAAAACTCCACAGATGCATAGTGCCTATACGATTAAGCCCCGAAAAGGGCGTAACGCGTCTGGGGCGTTCTCTACAGGTAGAGAACAGGAGCTCAAGCCATCTTTTACCCATTTCAGTCACATTTTATGCAGCAGGGAGTCGGTATCTGTATGAAGATGGCTACCATTTTGTTAAAGCCAATAGATTGGCTTCAACATCATTGATCTTTTTCTTGCAGTCTTTTTTGGCTTCAACAAAATGGTGGCCATCCGTAGACAGACACTGACTCCCTGTTGCATAAATGTGAATGAAATGGGTAAAAGATGGCTTGAGCTCCTGTTCTTTAGCTGTAGAGAGCTCCTCAGACGCGTTATGCCTTTTTCGGGCTTAATCGTAGAGGCACTCAATGCATATGAGGAGTTCTCTACAGGTGGAGAACAGGAGCTGAAGCCAACTTTTTACCCATTTCATTCACAATTATGCAACAGAGAGTCGGTGCCTGTCTGCAGATGGCCACAATTTTGTTGAAGCCAATAGATTGACTTCAACATCGTTTGGTCTTTTCCTTGCTGAGAGTTTTTATTTAGCAACTTTTGTGGGAGAGAGGGTGAGAGCACAGGACACCCCTGAGGTCACAGCAGACTCTTGTGATTGGACCAAAAAGTGAAAAACCACCTCAGTCTTCGCAGCTAAAGAACCTTCTAGGTCGACCCAGCATCCTGTGAGTTTAGGCTCCTGCCTGTAGGTGAGGTTAGTAGTAATGGGCTCCCTGGTAAGACACCATATTTTGGACGAGTTCCTGGGCTCAGTTCCACTCCCCTCTGGGAAGACCACATACAGCAGGGCAGTTTGAAACAAAGGCCCCAAACTCCGGCCTAGTCTTGTGAGCACATGTTTGCCCTTCCTAGGCAGTAGGTATTTGAGAACAAGGCTTCCAACACCATACGGGGGCACAAGGGAAATGGAGAACCACAAGGTCATGCCGCAACATTTATGTCCTCTCCCAGCCTGCACCACTGGCAATAAAACACCTAGTGGTTGGCCAGGGGGAACAAATGAGCAGTGATGTTCCCCAATAGCAGGCAAAGTCAAATGATGACACTGGACTTGGGGGAGACCAAATGAATGCAGAATTATCTATCTCCACTTAGACTGAGAAAAGCCAAACAATGCTAGGTTATAGCCACTCCTACTTGGGGAAGGGTGGCTATATGTGTAAGAGTAAATACATTCATAATCCAGATGGAAAAGGATCAATGTAGTAATCCACCAAAACAGACACAGTTGGGTTACCTGCAGATACAAAGGGAAATATATAGTGAGGATTGGATTTCGTACAAACCTCCCTTGCCAGCAAGGTGGAAGGTTGGTGTAAGCCAAGGTGCCTACTTACTCAGAACCTGGGTTTTGATTGTGAGGCGATGCCTAGTCATTTAGACCCTGGCATTATATTGTGGGGAAGTGTGTGTGTGCGCGCACGCACAGAGACCTTGGGCATTGCATTGTGGGGAGATGCCTACTTACTCAGACCTTGGACATTATGGGGAGATGTCTACCTACTTGGACCTTTTGCATTGTGGGGAGATGCCTTCTTACCCAGACCTTGGACATTGCATTGTGGCGGATGCCTACTTACTCAGACCTTTTGCGTTGTGGGGAGATGCCTACTTACTCAGACCTTGGACATTGTGGGGAGATGTCTACCTACTTGGACCTTTTGCATTGTGGGGATATGCCTACTTACTGAGACCTTTAGCATTGTGGGGAGATTTCTACTCACTCAGACCTTGTGCATTGTGTTGTAGGGTATTGCCTCCTTAGACCTTGGGCATTGTGGTAAGATGCCTACTTGCTCAGACCTTGGACGTTGCATTGTGGGGGATGCCTAATCATTCAGACCTTGTGCATTAATAACATAAAAAAAAAAGTAATGTTGGGTATGCTTTGCCATTTATTAGTGCGATTTTGAGTTCACACATACTTTAGGCTGGGTTCACACCTATGCGGGTTTGCCCGCATCCAATTGGCATAGCAGGAGAATATGACCGGCTCTCTATGGAGCCGGTTCGCATGTCTCTGGGGCGGCTGCGGCGCAAACTGCGCACTGTGCGTCTTTGCCTCCGTTTCAGGGCCGAATTCAGGCAAAGATTCTGCCCTGATTCGTCTCTGAAATGGAGAAAAGGGACGGACATCGTTGCTGTGAGATACGCGGCTGGTTTAGGTGTGAACCGAGCCTTAAAGTGTATGTAAACCCCCAACAAAGAACTTCTCTATTTTGCTCCCCATTAGTCTGTTGAATATCCCATTGAATATGGGATCTCGATCCAGCGATGTGCACGATGAACCGCTTTGTGGAAAAAGGGTATAATAGGGAATTTCTAACTCAAACCTTGGATGTCGTTAAGGGTATTGACAGGGAACAGTTATTAATTCAAAAAGCATCCCCTAGAGAAAATCCTGTCACTCTCCCCTTTATCACCACCTACTCAATACAGCATAGTAATATTAAAAGCCTACTCAAACATTGGCACCTATTGGGTAACGATCCGGTTCTGAGAACTGTCATTCCAGACAAACCACAAGTGATTTTTAAAGGGGCATCGTCACTTAGGAATAGATTGGCCCCTAATGTTCTTGATCCACCTACTAGAGGCATTCAGGGCCTTTTTGACAATTTGAAGGGGTACTATAAATGTGGCAGATGTCGTGTTTGCAGGCTTAATTCTGCGACATCTAGGCGAACTCAGAAATTCACCTCTAACAGTACCCACGAGGAACATGATATTAGGCCCTTCATCACCTGTACAACGGAGGGGGTCGTCTACCTACTGCAGTGCCCTTGTGGCCTACAATATGTGGGCAGGACTAGGCGACCACTCTCCGTTCGTCTGAATGAACATATCACTAATATCCTGAATGGCTTTCCGAAACATTCTGTTTCTAAGCACTACTTGACCACACATAATAAAGACCCCTCCAAAACACTCTTTTTAGGAATCGATAGATATCGGCCTCATTGGAGGGGCAGCTCTTTGGTTAGGAGGATCTCAAAACTTGAGATGCTCTGGATACATAAAATCAAGTGCTATGCCCCCTATGGGCTTAATATTGACACTGACACCAATGCCTTTATCGATAATTCATGAGTAATAATTCTCAGAATTTCCGGTCTGTACACATTTTCCATCTCTCTAGAGTCCATGAATACTTTTGATGAATATCCCCTATACTCAAAGTATGGCCATTACCAGATATATATTACCCCTGGGAGGGCAGATGCCCCATTGGGTAATTTAGATCTGCCTAATGAGGTATGTGCCCCATTATTATTTGCGTAGATTTGGTATCTTAAGTTCGGGACTAGTGAAATGTCCAATGTATTTTATCTCGGTTTGTTATCTTATACCTATGCCATGGTGTATTTATTATTGTTTTTTACATGTGGGAAGAAATCACCTTCCTTTCCCCCAGGATTAACCATCAAAAATGTCGTAACATAGTATGGGGTGCGTTTCGTCTTGCGTGCCTCTTGGATTTTAACACAACTAAGAATGGCTCTGGGACGCCCCTGTACATCCAGGGAATGACTTCCTGGCCTTATGAGCCATTTCACGTGGCATACGAACTAAAGGGGTTATTCCTTTATCCCCCTTTATTCTCACTTATGGCCTTACGTTGAAGGACGCCACTTTATTATTAATTTTAACCTTTTTTTAATCTTAATAAATTTTTAAATTTTTATTTATTAAATCCATTCTAATTCTGCTTTTCCCGCCAGTTAGGGATCAACCTATGTGATGTTAACTTACACCTAGGAATAAAAGTTGGTCCGCTTCTGTTTATATCGGAAGCGCGCATAGGATGTTATGTACATTCCCACATCCAAGATGGTGGTTTTGTGCCATCCGCCCCTAATTGGTGGAACGCAAGGTGATTTCCGGTCCCGTCCTCAGTACGAGGTCTGGTTATGGTGTTTTTCTATATTAATGCGACACGTCAGTGCGTCGCCCGTGCCCCAGACGACGTCAGAGTGTGACGAAACGTACGTCGGGCGTGCTGACGTGCTGCATCTACCGTCTACAGGACGGGCGTTCGCTTCCTAGCCGGCCGGCTTATATGTTTGTTGTTTACCCTTCCGAATGTAAGTGCAATTCTTTTGTTTTAATAAAACGTGAAAGCAGGATTACGCTATGTTGCTTTCCTTCTTCCTTTGGTATACCTCTCTTGAGGTTTATCCCTAGCCAGGGGTCACATCTCCACATAGAGTGATAATTGGAAGAACAGCGTGCTTAATCCAAGCTAAGGTGGCGTGTTTTCTCCTTGATGGTTCCATCCTGAAAGGCCCCGACCGGGTTAAGGTCGCAAGCTCTTCCAAGCTTGCCATTTGGTAAGCGCGCATTTTTAACCATATCACAGGGGTGCGGTGAGGACCTATTGATTTCCACCTATCTACGTTTCTTTTATCCACCATCTATGACTGATTTTGGATAGGACGGTTCACCTTGTGTATGCACCTTTATGAACTTGGAGCCTATCCCAATTTGGGTTTAATATTTCACATTTTTTTGGTTATATCATATATAACTTTTTTTATCACAGCGCTGCTCTTTTTGTATTTATTATGTTATGTGTGTATCTCACCTTTTTAGCGGCTGCTTTTATGTTGATTTTTGATCATTGATTTGTCACTTTTACTGTTTTCAATTTTTGTTTTTTCAGTATGCCTTTATGCACTAATTCATTTATGGTTTAGCGCGGTGATTTGCTTTTTGATGTGCACGAGAGCCTTGGCTCTCTTGGGTGTCTCTCTTTCCTCATTGGCTCACACAGCCGCTACTGTCCATCACAGCCAGTGAGCCAATGGGAAGAGTGCTGGGGCCGAACCGCGCTCTGTGTGTGAATGGTCAGCGGCTTGGGAGCGAGCCTGCTCGGGTGCCCCTATAGCAAGCTGCTTGCTATGGGGGCACTTGGCAAGGAGGGGTCAGGAGTAGGGGTGCAACGGATCAAAAAACTCACGGTTCGGATCGTTCCTCGGATCAGGAGTCACGGTTCGGATCATTTTCGGATCAACAAAAAAAGAATCTCCCCCACTGTAATATCCACAATCTCCCTATTGGCAGGGTATTGGCGGGTATATTGGCCGAGTATTGTCAGGGCATTGCCGAGTATTGTCAGGGCATTGCAGCAGGGTATTGCAGGGTATTGCAGAGTATTGGCAGGGTATTGCAGCAGGGCATTTCAGAGTATTGGCAGGGCATTTCAGAGTATTGGCACTGCTGCTATCCGATCTCTCCCCTCCGCTGTACAGATCAGTACACAGAGGGGAGAGAGGAACCGGCGTCATGACATGACGCCGGTTTGTTACAAGTGATCGCTCTGTCATTCGATGGAGCAATCACGTGCTAAACGGCCGCCAGGTGTACCAAGATGGCCGCCGCTCCGGAGCTAGGCCAAAGCCGCACCTTTCCTATGGCCGAGGCCACAGAGTGCTCCGCGGATCGCAGGTGTCCCATACAGATCAACCCCCGCGGATCGGATCACGGATCGATGACGATCCGTTGCACCCCTAGTCAGGAGTGACGTGGGGGACACCAGAAGAGAATTGGGGCTACTCTGTGCAAATCCACTGCTCACAGCAGGTAAGTATAACATGATTTGTTGTTATAAAAAAAAAAAAGCAAACTCCT
Source organism: Lithobates septentrionalis (assembly GCA_037952835.1). Classification (NCBI taxonomy): domain Eukaryota; kingdom Metazoa; phylum Chordata; class Amphibia; order Anura; family Ranidae; genus Lithobates; species Lithobates septentrionalis. Next base: position 29,054 of record JBBDGP010003885.1, read on the forward strand.
ACCTTTTTTACTATCACTTTAAGGTGACCAGGCCCCCATATATATTTACGGTACGGTGAGCAAGCGTTGTCATCCTAGGACAGGAAGTGTTACAGGCAGAACCGCCAGATTATGTCCTGGGGTGACAACACTGCTCCTCCATACAGTACAGTGAGTGTTGTCACCCCAGGACAGCTAAACTAAGGGGGTAAAAAACTTTAAAACCAGAAAACAAATGCAGCCACCACATTGAACACCGCCAAACTTCAATATGACATTTAAGTTCTTGTCTTTAGATAATCAGTATTGTAAGTATGTGGATGAAGCAGGTTTCTTTATTAGGTGAATTTGTTAGAGGAAACGTGTAATTATCAGAGGTGTGCCAATGTTTAATGCTTTCTCCTGTGCAGTGGGGCTGTGCCTGTACTCCACAGGTGAACTGCTCACTTTATTCTATGGGGAGGTACAGTGATTTAAAACTGAATGTTAAAAACAAGTGAAAATTTCAAAACAACATTCTTTCATTCAGCGGAAGTACAAAGATTTTTCTTCTGAAAATTGATCGGTGTGGTCAGCATAAGGCTCGGTACACACCTATGCAGATTGCTTTTGATCTGTTTCTGCAGTGCTTTTTGCTGTGCGTGTTGATTTTTGTGCACGTGATTTTGCTGTGGTTTGTGCATTTTGCCTTTTTTGTATGGTGGGTGTTTATTTATTTTTTTGGCCAGTTTGTTGCTGGGCAGATTAAACACAAATTGCTGCAAAAACGCATTACATGCTTGTCTGCAGCTTCTCCATTGAAGTCTATTGAACCAAAAAAGCACCGTTTTGCATTTGAAAAAGGCCCCTGACCCTTTCCAAATATGCAGAAGCTGAAAAAAGCATAGATGTGAACGTTAAATGAATTGTAGTGCGTTCCTGTAAACGGCACCAAAATACCAAAAAGTGTGTGAACAAGGCCTAAGACATTTAGTAACATAATGGAGTTAAAAAAATAAAATGGCCCTTCATAGTACAAAAAAAGCAAATAATCGCTACTGTAAGGTATGTGTGTTTTTTGTTTTGTTTTTTGTTTGTTTTTTCTGTGCAACAGTGAAAGTAATATTTACAGGAGCGATTATTTGCTCTTTTTGTACTAATAAAAGGCAAATTTTTAGTGTTTTTTAACCCCATTACGTTACTGGCCGATTAATCGATTATGAAAATAGTAATTTATTTAATTTCATAATCGATTAGTTGTTTCGGCCCTAGTTTGCACACATCTCAGGGGGGATTTTGTCCTCCTTTGCAGATCCTCTCCAAGTCATTAAGGTTTCCAGGCTGACGTTTGGTAACTCGAACCTTCAGCTCCCTCCACATATTTTCTATAGGATGAAGGTCTGGAGACTGGCTAGGCCACTCCGGGACATTAATGTGCTTCTTAAGCCACTCCTTTTGTTGCCTTGGCCATGTGTTTTGGGTCATTGTCATGCTGGAAGACCCATCCAGGATATATTTTCAATGTCCTGGCTGAGGGAAGGAGGTTCTCACCCAAGATTTGACGGTACATGGCCCCGTCCATCGTCCCTTTTTGATGCAGTGAAGTGGTCCTGTCCCCTTAGCAGAAAAACACCCCTAAAGCGTAATGTTTCCCCCTCCATGTTTGATGGTGGGGGTGGTGTTCTTGGTCATAGGCAGCATTCCTTTTTTTTTATTTTTATTTTTTTTCCTTTCCTTCTTGCTTCTTTCTTTCTTCCTTCTCCCTCCCTCCTCCTCTAGTTAATGCCAAAGAGCTCAATTTTGGTCTCCTCTGACCACAACACTTTCACCCAGTTCTCCTCTGAATCATTCAGATGTTCATTAGCAAACTTCAGACTGTCCTGTACATGAGCTTTCCTGAGCAGGAGGACCTTGCGGGTGCTGCAGGATTTCAGTCCCTCGCGGCGTTGTGTGTTACCAAATGTTTTCTTGGTGACTATGGTCCCAGCTGCCTTGAGATCATTGACAAGATTCTCCAGTATAGTTCTGGGCTGATTCCTCACTGTTCTCATGATCATTGAAACTTGACCAGGTGAGATCTTGTATGGAGCCCCAGACCGAGGGAGATTGACCGTTATTTCTAGTTTTCTTCCATTTGTTTGTCTCCTCACAAAGCTGCTTGGCGATGGTCTTGTAGCCCATTCCAGCCTTATGTAGGTCTACAATCTTGTCCCCGACATCCTTGGACAGCTCTTTGGTCTTGGCCATGGTGGAGAGATTGGAATCTGATTGCTTTTGTGGACAGGTGTCTTTTTATACAAGTAACAAGCTGAGATTAGGAGCACTCCATTTAAGAGTGCTCCTAATCTCAGCTTGTTGCCTGTATAGAAGACACCTGGGAGCCAGAAATCTTGATAATTGATAGGGAATCCAAATACTTATTTCGCTCATTAAAATGCAAATCATTTTATAACTTTTTTGAAATGCGTTTTTTTTTTTTTTTTTTCTGGATGATTTTGTTCTGTCTCTCACTGTTACAATAAACCTACCATTAAAATTCGAGACTGATCATTTATTTGTCGGTGGAAAAACGTGGGGATCAAATACCTGATCCTCCCAGCACAAGACGGGTCTGGCACCCCCGCGCTCCAGCAGTCTTGAAAATGGACTGTTCCGGACGTCGGCACGCTCCATAGATCAGGAACAGTCCATTGCTGGACTCCGGGGGGAGCGCCATTTTCTGGAGGAACAAAGAATCAGGCGAGTATAAACTTTGTGCTCACCCCTAGAAAAAAATTAGCAGTTGACCTGTGCAGTACATCGCAGGGGGGGGGGGGGGGGGGAATTTTTGCCTAGAGTTAGGCTTTAAGGCTTAGTAGAGAATACAATTATGTCCTAAATATCCAGTTTGCGGCTTAATTGCAAATAAAAAGAAAAATTTCCAAATAATTGGCTGGTTTGCACAGACTCCTGCGCTGCACATTTTTGGTGCGACATTGCGGTGCCCTTCCACGAAGATGATTCTTCTCATTAACAAGTCTGTCTTCTTGTCATCTCAGGAACGGGAGCTCCGAGGAACATCCACAGATCCTCCAGAAACCTCTAGATGAGCGTCTGACGTTTTTACAAAGTAAGCCCCCCCCCCCCCCCCCCCCCCCCAAAGCTCTGGGGTAATTGTTGGTGAATTGAGACTGTGGTCTACCTCCTATTAATGTGTCCCCCCGTTCCATACAGAACACTGCAGATGTGGATCGAAGGCAGAGAACCTGGTCCAGTGGGAGAAGATTGTACACGGAGAGAACAGCGATTTGGAGATCTGTAAGGTGAGGCCGGTGGGCTTGGTTTTTGAGTCACTTGACCTATGAAAAACACACCATAAGCATAGTTAAATCGCGGTGAAGTCGTGACAAAACTGCGTGCATTTTCGGTAGGGTTGTCCCAGATATCAATACCAGTATTTGTGCCGATGCCAAACATTTGCCCAACAATGCTTGATCCAATACCTGGACAGTCAGGGGTGATCGGTACGGAGCTGGGGAGCTCCGATCGGCCTGTATAGAATTCAATAAAGCAGCTGACAGCCGCTTCCCCTCCTCGTCCTTCCCGTGGTTTTCAGCTGCTTTTATTGAAATCTATACAGGGAGATCAGCGATTGTAACTTCTCCTCAGTGCCGCACCGATCATCCCTGACTGGCACCCTCCATCCTCGATCTGTTAGGATATAGAGCGCAGGAAGGAGAAGATAAATAAGTAATTTACTGGCTCCTTCCTTTTCCGAATGAATAGTCAGTGATCACTGACTCTGTTCATTCATAACTGTCACTGAGCATCGTAAACTGTGTTTTTATGATGCTTCCGTTTATGAATGGAGAGGAGCCTCTGTCTCCTGTCCATTCATCGTCAGTGCAGCTGAGGCTGCAGAGAAAGGGACTGGGGAATCTTTGTCCTCAGTCCCTTTCCCTGTCTCAAAAGGGATCTGTTAAGACCCCTAATATCTCACCAATCCACCCCCAACAGGGCTAATAACCTTTTTAGAAAAAAATTTGTAAATATAAAACTAAAATAAAAATTGACAGTCCGCGTGTCCTCAGTGCTGCATATTAGTGCCAATGTCACATGAAAGTAAAAAAAAAAGTATCCGTACTTTTACTCGGTCTTAAAGTGGTATCCTGACAACCCTACTTTTCAGATCCATTATCGGCACCTTTTTCTCAGCAAAATGCGATAACCCCATTTTCAACCGATTTTAATGTTCCGGCCTCTACCTTCTTTGTCAAGCCTGGAGGGCATTTTTCTACGGACTTGGCCTTCTGGACATGAAATCATGAGGCGGCATTTGAGGATAAAATCGGCCACCCACCAAATAGGGGGGGGGAGGGGAGAGACACACACACACACACACGCACGCACACACACACGCCTATATCTGATCTGTTGCATGGCGTGAATCCTACAATTGCATCTTAAATGTCCCTTAAGATGTCCCACCTTCTATGTCTGTGTACATATGCCCCTGTAAATGATGTCCTGTAGGCTTGACAAAGGGGGTAGAGCCACCGAAACCTGTTGAATAGCAATATTCCCTGCCACTCTCCAACCCAGAAGGGTTTTCAGCCACCCGGACACCACCATTTGGTTTAACTGAAAGCAATTTTGGTGAGACTTTCATGTTTTTTGCTTGCTGGAAATTTTCGTTCTGATATTTTCATATAAAGATTTGTAAGCTTGAAGTAGAGCTTGGTAATAGGTAATATGTAATGGGTCAATATGGTTTCCCTAGTGTCCACATACCACTACAAACTAATAAAGCCTTAATATTATAAGATGACTTCTCGCAGGGACACAAATATCCTCTCTAGGGTTCGTTCACATGTGCTTTGATCCCTGAATAGCAATCTGCATTTGGGTTGCTACTCAGAATGTTTGACAGGTGATGAGGTGGTAGTGTATCACCTCCTCACTTCCTGCCTTAAACCCCTTGATCCCCACACTAGTGTGCCGCAACTGCATGCATTGCACACGTTTTCAGGGCACTTGCAGAGCGGCCGCATTTACTTGAAGCGTCAGTTTTCAATTCCTGCTGTGGACATGAAGCAAAGCATTGTGGTCGCAGCATGTGTATACCCCTGACTGCTACCTCTGCAGCCGAAAGCAGTAGCAGTTGGAGGGGTCTTAAATGAACCAACGTCACGTATGAACGAGCCCTCCGGAATACAGGATCAAACGTTTAAGTTTTTCGACAATGTATGCAGCTTTCTCGCTAATGGTTGTTTCCAGGCTGTTTTGGAATTGTATAATGTTGTAAATCGGTTCTTTTAACTTTCTCTCTCTGGTTTTCAGATCCTGGTTCTGCTCTTCTATGTCTCCAACATGAAATGCAAGAATGCCCAGGACTGGGAAAGCTTTGACCACAAGACACAAGTGAGTCCCCATATGGGATTGATGTATGTGTATACAGAATTGGAGGTGACCGGTGATGGTTGTGGTGACATTCTTCATTCCTTTGCAGACTAACCTGGCCTCCATCCTGAGATTCGTCATGGACAATGAAGATGACCTGTCTCATGAGGACAAACTCATCCGCTTCCTGCAGAGGAAAGGTGATAACTGGGGCTGGTGTACTGAGTTGAGGAAAAAGACCTTCTTATACATCCAGTGGCCTCTGTTCCACGCCGTGCTGGACCTACTTGGCTCTAACAAAATCTGCCACGTTTTTAAATGGTCCTGATGTTGGAACATATAGACCAGTGGTTCTCAACCTCTGTAAGACTACCGTCTGGTAAATTCTTCCAAAAAGCTTCAATGACGCAACATTGTAAAAAAAAATATCAAAATGATATGTTCATTGATTCTAGGATTGTGATAGGATTATGTAGCATATGCAGTGCAGCAGTCAGGACCATGTACACATACAACATACTGCATATGGTGCAACAGTTAGTGGAGGGCTCAGGACTATGTAATTGCACTACACAGCTTACTGAGTGCAGTGATCAGGAGTAAAGGGGCCCCTTGACGTCATGGTAGACCCAGGGCATGCATTTATTGAGGAGTATGAAGGTTGGCAAAGCAGTAGGTGAAAGCAATGGTCTAACAGTATGCCGTCCATTTGCAAGTATGGTGCAACACTTATAAGGATCACACCTTTTTGGAGTGCAGAGGTCAGGAGTAAAGGGCGTCCTGACGTCATAGTGGTGAGAGGGCCCCCTCAACGTTGTGGTGGACCTAGGGCACCACTAGGCATCAAATGAGAGGTATGAAGGTTGGCAAAGGAGTAGGTGAAAACAATGGTCTTGTAGTGTGGGCTAACATAAGGATCGCAGCTTACGGTGTGGTCAGGAGTAAAGGGCGTCCTGATGTCAAAGTTGACGGAGGGCCCTCTCAATTTCATGGTGGACCCAGGACACCACCAAGCATCAATTGAGAGATATAAATGGTGCAGTACTTGACGGGCCCCCTGCTCCACTGCCCGTGGGTAGCTGTCGCCAGTTATTCAACTGTTAGGAAGAGGCGTAATGAATTGAAATCTGGAATCCAAGTGGTGGCAACATATCAAAAGGAGTATGGTAGCTAGTAAGGAATATAGTAGAGGAAGAGGATGGTGAAGAGTGTGGAGGTAAGAGGGAGGAGCGACAAGCTGAGTGTTTATTACACATTGGAGGCATTCTATGAAAATTTTCATGAGCAAAGTGGATCCAGGGATCCTACACACCTTTCCAATTATTGAGGGTGTTGATTCTAGGTGTAGGAGCTTCCAGGAGTTTAACTTCTCAAATGCGAGAGTAAGTCAGGTGTATTTGGCACGTGTCCGCTTCCAGAGAAAAGCGATTAGTGCCAGTTAGTACAAGTAAAAGTAACTTTTTTTGAGCAGTGGTCCCCAAACTGCAGCGCAGGGTGCCAGATGTGACCCTTTGCTTGCTCTTATCTGGCCCTTGGGGAACTATTCCTCCCACTGCTACGAGGCTCTATTTCTCCACTGACCTCAAAAACTGGGCAATAATTCCTACACTAAGGCCAAGGACTGGGGTGCTGTTGCTCCCGCTGGCTTCCAACGATGGGGCATTTTTCTTTTCCCACTGGCCACAGTCCAGCCCATCTGAAGTCTGAAGGACACTAAATTGGCCCCTTATTTAGAAAGTTTGGAGACCCCCCCCCTGTTCTGGAGTAATTCTCCAAAGAAAACCCTGCACTTGGCGCAGGTCCTCTAGAAAAATGTTGCTATACTTGGAGGTTCTTTAGAATCTTTGCTCATGAATCCTCTTCTTCAAACGTCTGTCTCCAAGACCATTGGCAGATTATTAATCCAATATCACTTCTCTCCCAATGCAATAGGGAAACGCTTAAAGTGTAATGGTGGGTACTCTAATATCACATGGCACCCTGCTCAAATTGAAATGGGACACTATATTTCTCTTTTCTGATATCCATGCATTGGAGACGGCACATAAGTCTAATCGGGACCCCTTATATAACAGGCTTGGCAACATAAATGCATTGGACTACAAGCCTTAATGGTTCAGGCATACACTCACAAGGTCTTGCAACACATTCATGAACACTGCAATAAATCAGGTCAGTTACTCTCATGTTCTGTCTGGATCAAATGAGCCTGAGCATTCATTCCAAAGATTACGTCTCTCACCATAGGTCAAGTCCAAAGTCCAACCAATATGGTCTCTGGGTTTCATACCTACTATTCTAAATTCTGGAACATTCAACCAACTTGGTTACCCTTCTTCTCCTTCAAAATATCTTGCCGAACTTCAGTCAATTCCACCAGGCCCTCCTGCATTAGACTTCTTGCTGGTTACGTTTCCAAGGTTGTAGATTGAGACACCAAGTCCTCAAAGTACCATTTCTTCTCTGCCAATCGGTGTCAGTGCCCAGGACCAGGCGGCTTCACCAATGCCTTTTCATAAACCATTCACAAATGTTCTTTCTCTAATATTGGAAAACAAACTTTCAACACTGTTTCCATTACACACCCCTTGCCTCTGCAGGCCAAGGAAGTTCGTATCTCTAAACCCCAGAAAGATTTCACACAATGCTCCAGTTACAGGCCAGTTTTCTTTAATTAACCTTAATTTTAAAAACTGATGCCAAATTATTGCAAGCAGAATACAACCTTGTATACCCTCCCTGATCCACTTACAGCAGGTTGGATTGGTAGCCTGTATAGAAGCCAGGGACAATAACAATAGGACTGTCTCCTTAATTAACACTGCTATCAAAAAAGATCTGCCTGTGTTCTCCATCGATGCTGAGAGAGCACTTAGTAGCCATGACTCGACCTTCCTACCCCATACCTTGCAATAGACTGACATCCCAACCCCCAACCCCCCTACCTGACAAGATTATGACTGACCAATGACTTTTCTAGAATCCTGTCCACATAACTGCACACGGCAAGGCTGACCCCCTCCCCCCCTTATCTATTTCTTTATATTCCAGCCATAAAGCACCTAGTCACTGGCCTCCACCTTAACCCTACTCTACAAGGTGTCACCCTATGAGAACATCACAAATTTGGCTTGTAATGCCGACCATCTAATATGTATTTAACTAACTAATTCTAGACTAGTGTTTCCTTCCATTCGAAAGGAACTGGAAACCTTTTGGACACTTCAGTAACTTTACAGTCAACACCACTAAACCTACCACACTCAATGTTTGTTTCCCTGGTAAAGTTCCAGCATTTTCAGGCTACTTTTTCTTTCCCATGGGCCCCTCTCAAAAATTAAATATTTTGGGGTTCACATTCCTGCCAACCTTTTTTATGCACCTGTACAAATTAAACTACTTGTCTCCACTTCAGGTTACCCTCTCAAGGCTTTGCACATGGTCCCATGAGAAATAATACTGACTTGATCACATGACCATTTTTCAAAATGGGATATTCTCCCCCCTATACTTTGTTTCCCAAGTATTACCTATGTGCACCCCCCCCCCATCTGAAAATGGCATAACTGAAATATGTTTTTAGGACCGCTCACCTCCCCGTCTACGTTATTATGTATTGGTCAGCTGGAAGTTGGTGGAGATGGTCTCCCTCATCTTGAATTCTATTCTAAGGGGGCTCTCCTATGCTGTGTCCTTGATTGGATACATCACCGAAAAAACATGCTGGGGGTTATGATTGAGAACTACGTTTCGCCAATTTCACCGACCTCTCCCCTTTTGGTTATAGTCTTGGAAGTGCCTGAGATTTTCCACTTTTTCTGATGAGATTTCCCCACTTTTAAGGTTTTAGGACAGGTTCTGATGGTTGATGACAGATTACTCACCCCTATTTTGGGTAACCTGTATCCTTTCTGGGGTCATCCCAACCTCCTTTTCTTCCTTTTTTTTTTTTTTTTTTTTTTTTTTTTTTTTCTTTTCTTCTTCCTCCCTCCCCCTTTTCTTTTCTTTTCTTCTTCCTCCCTCCCCCTTTTCTTTTCTTTTCTTCTTCTTCCTCCCTCCCCCTTTTTCTTTTCTTTCTTTTTTTTTTTGGAAATTTCTTTATTGAATTTTGGGTATACAAAGCCTATTGGGCATGCCTATGCTTAAACACCACAATATAACATCATAGCAGACAAACACAATTAGTACGACTACCAATGCAATGCTACCAGTGCAAGTGTGCACTGCCGGAGGCATAAGAATAACATAATTAGCGGATTTGTCCCACAGCACTCTGAAAGTAGCCATAACTTTTAACTAAGTAGTACCGCAAAATTTACTATGGAGATATGGTGATGGAAGCCACTGTCTCCTTGTATTCAGGCCAGATGTCTCAGACTTTGGAGCCCTTGGAACCTCCTTTTCTTAAAGGGATGCATAATGCCAGTGTTTTAAAGCTATTCAGAATGGAAAACTGCAGTTTTCTTCTTGCTGCTTTTTTTTTTTTTTTTTTTCTTCCATCATTTCCAGACTACCACCCATGTCTGCACGATGGCTCAAATACTTTCAATTCTATGACTTCTTCACTCTGACTTAACCCTGAATCCCAAAATGAACCTCCTACAAACTTTTACTTTGATCTCATACTTCAAGCATCCTATCCTTCTACACCAGTGGTCTCCAAACTGCGGCCCAATAGCTGGATGTGGCCTATTGCTACTATTTATTCGGATACCAAAAAAACCTGGGGAATGCCCAGGAAAAAATTCCAAGCCTACTTACCACCAACTCGCAGACAACCAATTGACCTGTCTAACAGTATGCGTTAAAAACAGGGGTTCAGTCCGCACGCATTTGCAAACGCATGCGTAAGCCACAGAGCCACGTCACGGCACCCTGTAATCTGTGGTCCTAACACTAAAATTTGGGTGTCCCCACAGTGGAGGCACATGCATTCTAATGGATAAGTGAGGGCAGGTGGACTGAAGGGAGCCCACCCCTTCTTAAAGGTACAGGGCACACCAAACACCCACCTATTTATTCGGCCCTACACTATTTCCCCCACTGATGCCAGCGATGGGGCCCTATTTCCCCCCCCCCCCCCCCCACACACACACACACACACACTGATGCCAGTGATGGGGGGGCCCCATTCCTCCCACTGATCACCATGCTTGAAGACATGTTCTCACTGATGCTGGGGCCGGGACATTTTCAACCCTTACTGGCCACAATGCCTGCCCCCCCCCCAAAAGTCTGAGGGACAGTTAACCCGGCCCTTTGCTTGAAAAGTTTAGAGATCCCTGTTCTACGCTATATTATCTCTCGGAATTGAAAAGGAGTCAGATCAGCATTATTATTATTATTATTTTTTTTTTTTTTTTTTTTTTTATCTTGCTCACAAAATTAGAAGTATGGTGTGGGAACGCAACTATAAAATTGTGACGCGCTGGTATCGTTGTCCCTATAATCTTCATAAAGGTTTTCCCAGCATACCTTGGCGTTGACTGGCAATGGGATGCAGCTGTCGGCACTATGCTCCATATACTGTATATGCTGGCAGTGCTCCAACTTACAATTTTCTGGACCAGGATGTTTAATATTTCTAGACCAGCCTTTCTCAACCTTTTCAACAGAGAAACCCTTGAAATAACTTTCTGGTCTCAGTGAATTCTCTGCTAAATATGACTTTCTACATCTCATGATACATTAGTGTGATGGTCAGTGGGAAGAATGCTCCTTACACTTATGGTCATTGGGAAGAATTTACCCCTTACAGATGGCTAAAAGGATCAGTGGTGTCATCAGTGGGAACGTATCGCATTCTTTGGAGGAACCCAAGGGTTTCATGGAACGCTGGTTGAGGTAGAATGCACTCGTAGTCATTGGGAAGAACCCCCGCCCCCCTTTACAGATGGCCAAAGAGATCAATGATGTAAATTGGAACTTATCCGAGAGGCAGAAATTGCTTATTGCTCGAGGATCCCCTAGCAAACTCTGGAGGCACTCTAGGGTTCCATGGAAGCGTGGTTGAGAAACTCTGTTCTCAAGGATGTCATGTAACGATTTACAAACAAAACCGTTAAGCTGTAAAGTGTAAGTTGTTTGTAAAATATGCTGGCTTTATGAGTTAAGTCCAACAAGGTGCATGTCCGGATTATAGATATCACTACACTCTCAGCTCTGTGAGGAGAGATATTGCCTTCACATACAGTGTCTCTGCCTGTGCCTCCCTTCTGCTGTTCATTACAAAAAGACTTTGTATTGTATTCTGTGAATGGGTTCATATAATACAAAGCGCTCTGTGATTGGACAAGAGGATGGGGTGGGGCGGGCACAGAAGCTGCAGGTGACTCAGCAGCTCTTAGAACTGAGACCAGAAGGTCCAGGGTCGGAGCTCCGAGAGTATAGTTATTGCTATGCTCCTGGCGCTCAGTAAAAATGTTGATTTGTAAATTTAAAGAGAAGTCCATGAGGTGACGTGTGCCTGGTTGGCCCTAACCCTTGGTAATCCAGAGCATTTTCGAAATGGCTGAATTCCTAGAGTACAGCTTCCAAAGGTTTTTTTCTTTTTGCCCAAAATGGCTCTAAATGCAATTTACTTCTACCTTGCTTTGGAGATGACCAACATAGGATTTCCCATTTCCGACATCTCTCAATTAATTTATGTTTGTGTGAGTTTATGACCATTTCACCTTTTTTTTTTTTTCCCCTGTATTTATTTTAGCACTTTAATTATAAATGCATTGGAAGCAAAGTAATTTTTTTTAATTTTTTTTTTTCGTGACAGCTCGGGTCTTCTCCAGCGAGAGTGGTTCTAGCTCAGATGAGATCGCGTCTCCAAATGTGCCAGTGCGGAAATCACAAGTGCGCTTCCTGGAACTGCATAAGGTGGCTTCTTCCTCCAGCTTAAAAAGGTACCTTTGCAGCACAGGGTATGCTTGCTGATTTTAGGTTTTTTTTTGGCTGTAGTATTGTTTAACCATACGTGGGGTATTTAAACTCAAAACCAAAAATGTAATATATTACAGCTTACCAGTCCTTTTTTAGATGTGGTGTTTGCGTTTTTTTGTTTTCTTCTTTTTTTTCAGGCCTTTTTCACCTGGTGGTCCTGCCAGTAACACCGTTCCTGTCCTAGGGTGACAACGCTCACTGGAGTGTGTTGCGCTTGGAGTGCGGGGCTTGGGAGTGCTCTGTGCAACCCTAGTCCACCCTACCACCCTAGATGCAACCCTTCCTTGCATCTTTCTCCTACCTGGCCCGACTCTAAGCTGCTCTGCCTTGCAGGGAGCTCATATTCTCTCTCCCCTCCCTCTCTCCTCTTCTCTTTCTCTCCATCTCTCCGAATCTGGAGACGAGTGAGTGCAGGAATGTGTTGGTTCCGGCAGCTGCTGAGAGCAAAGCCGTTCCTTGTAAACACAGAAGGCTTCTGTAATGTCAAGCGAGAGTGGAGGGTGAGAGCCAGAGGTGGCGGAATGGAGTTCCTGTTGCAAAACTGGGTGCGAGGTCCACATGATCAGGTCTGGCAGGCCGAATTCATTCCGCAGGCTTTGTGTTTGACATATGTAACTTAGAGGGTTAAAACAGAAGTAGATCATGCATTCTCTATGCGGAGTTCAGGCTGGGATCAGTGTTGTCACCCTTGGACATATAGCATCTCACAAAAGTGAGTACACTCCTCATATTTTATTATATCTTTTCATGTAAAAACACTGAAGAAATGACACTTTACATTGTAGCAAAGTAGTGAGTGTAAATTTGCTGTCCCCTCAAAATAACAACACACAGCCGTTAATGTCTAAACCGCTGGCAACAAAAGTCAGTACACCCCTAAGTGAAAATGTCCAAATTGGGTCCAATTAGCCATTTTCCCTCTCCAGTGTCATGTGACTTGTTAGTGTTACAAGGTCTCAGGTGTGAATGGGGAGCAGGTGTGTTAAATTTGGTGTTATTGCTCTCACTCTCTCATACTGGTCACTGGAAGTTCAACATGGCACCTCATGGCAAAGAACTCTCTGAGGATCTGAAAAAAGAATTGTTGCTCTACATAAAGACGGCCTAGGCTATAAGAAGATTGCCAAGACCCTGAAACTGAGCTGCAGCATGGTGGTCAAGACCATACAGCTTCGTTCCAAGATAAAGACCCCAAACACACCTCCAAGACAACCACTGTGAAGCTCTGGTGACCTCCATGCCCAAGAGGGTTAAGGCAGTGCTGGAAAATGATGGTGGCCACACAAAATATTGACACTTTGGGCCCAATTTGGACATTTTCACTTAGGGGTGTCCTTACTTTTGTTGCCAGCGATTCAGACATTACTGGCTGTGTGTTGTTGTTTTGAGGGGACAGCAAATTTACACTGTTATACAAGCTGTACACTCACTACTTTACATTGTAGACAAGTGTCATTTCTTCAGTGTTGTCACATGAAAAGATAGAAGAAAATATTTACACAAATGTGACTGAGGGGTGTACTCACTTTTGTGAGATACTGTATCTATTGGTCTCCACAACTCTTTTGGCTAAAGATATATTGCATGTCCCCCGCTTCAGCTCCGGCAATGGCTGTTCCTGGGTCCTGTGTGTCCCTGTAGAGGTTTGCTGGTGCAGTCTCTGTCGGAATGTGTTCCTGATCGCTGTGTCTGTCCTCTGCAGCATCCCATTAGACTCTCCTTCCTCCCCGATGAGTGAGGTGCTGCACATGCCGCAGTTCCAGATCCGAAGACTCCGAAAGCAGCTGATTGAGGGCAGAGACCTCCGGGATGAGTTGGAGCTGGAGCTGTCTGAGACCAGGAAACGTCTGGCGGAGAAAGGTGAGCCGAGACATGGGGGGGTTGTGTGTGATGGGGCTGAGACCTTCTGACTGTTATTTAGTACAACAGCGTCCTATCGGGTATCTGCACAATAGCTGCTTCTTATATGGTCACCAATCACTTGGAGCAGATGTCCTCAACCTTTTTATTAAGGAGGAACTCTTAAAATAATTTTATGCTCGCAGGGAACACTGACTCCTAATTGCTGTATCTACATATGCCACATTATTGTTCCCGCCTTGCATTGATGGCCTGTGAGCAGAATGCCCCATGCATTGGCAGTGTGTGAGGAGAAAGCGCCTTATAGTGGCGTAACTACAGCCTTCAGGGCCCTAGTGCAAGAAACCATGAACGCCAAGGCCGGTCGCAAGTGCTACCTTTGTGACTCTGGTAGTTCCGCCACTGGTGACAGTAGTGTGTGTGTGTGTGTGTCTGTTTTTTTATTTTTTCGTTTTTATTACTCTTATTTTATTTTATTTTTACCATTTTTTTTTTTTTTCTTTAAGAGCCCTGCTAGAGGGCTTTGGTGAGATCAGGGGTCTAAATAAACCTCTGTACAGAGCATCCCCCTCCATTCACAAACAGACAGAGTAAACAGTTTATTATGTTTCAGTGATTCGTTCAGGTCACGGACTCTCCATTCAGAAAAGGAAGCGGCTGGTAAATTACATCTTTTCCCGTCCCTTCCCCGCTCTCCATCCTGACCTCGCAGCCACTGGCAGGAGAAGGAGAGCAGAGGGGAGGGTGGAACATGGAAGTGCTGTGGGGGGAGGGGGGAGGGGCCAGGAGCGAGCACTGGGGGTAACAGAAAAAAGCTGAATAGGAGGTGCGGTTGGGGCGGCTGCATATAGAGGAACTGATCTCTCAATATTCCTCCTACAGCAGCTGATTACCCGCTTCTCCTCCTCGCTGCCATTCAGCAGCTGCAGGAAGAACATAGAGGGATCGGTTCCTTCTATGTGCAGCCTCTCCTCCTATTAGAGCGTATGGGGGGGGGGGGGCGGGGTGCTGCATGGGCCCCTTGTAGCATTGGTTTAGGTCACAATTGCTACCCCTGTAGGTACTCCCCTGGCTCCTCAAATTGGTGGTAGTCAGTGGGAAGAATGCCCCTTACATTGGTGGTCAGCAGTAGAAGTGATTCGGACATCTATAAAACTGGAGAAGGTGCCCCCATGTGACCTAAAACATTGCATCTGCCCCCATGTTGTGTATTATTTTTTTTTGTTTTGTTTTTTATTTAAACCCTGCATGAGCATAGGACACAACATGCAAGATAAAATGTGGTGCTTTATTATACTTTGCGGCCATTTTAATCCTGGTGTCCCTTGTTGCCAGAGGCCCAGATCTTCCTGATGCAGCAGAAGATTGAGCGGCTGAAGGTGCTGAATGAGAAGCAGGCCGACCAGCAGGAGCCCAGAGAGCTGGAAGAGCTGAGAGAGAAGAATGAGAGGTAATGAGAACTTCAGGACAGGGGGGTCTTTCCTGCTCCTGTAAGGTTACAAAAGTCCACCTAGATCAGTGGTACAGGGAGTAGTGTATATGTCAGAACTTGTCCCCTTACCAAATATCCCAGCACTGCCCCAGAGAAGTGACACATCTTTGTGACCACATTTTCATAGTTTTAGGTGTATACTTATTAAACATTTGAGCCCTGGGGCCTTTTAGTCCCGCTGAGTCCTAGAGAGGAGTTATCATTTTGGCAAGTTCTCAGTTCTTCACATTTTTGTCTTTTAGCCTTTTGTAGCCTACCCCCTAATCTATTGTACGTTTGCTTGGGCATATTGGACTTTAATTTGGAAGCAGATTTGTATAAATTTTATATATAATTTTTTACTTTTTCCATACTTTTTTTTTTTCTTTTTTTTTTTTTTTCTTTTAATGTAGCAACAGTACAGCAATCGGCCAGCAATTGATTATTATACTAGTGATCTATTGCTGCCCAAAAATGCTGGACAGAGCCGCAACAATTTTACCCAAAGGCTGTGATGTCACTAATCTCCTGATGTATACACAGTCAGTCTGGAAACTTTGGGGGGGGGGGGGGGGGGGGGATTTACTAAAACTGGAGCACTCAGAATGTGGGGCAGCTGTTCATGGGAGCCAATCGGCTTCTAACTTCGGATTGTTCAACTAAGCTTTGACAATAAAACCTGGAAGCCGATTGGTTTCTATTCAGGGCTGCACCAGATTTTGCACTCTCCAGGTTTAGTAAGTAACCCCCTTTTGTGTTTATTATGATCGGCTATGAGTGCTCTTATGGAGGTTGAAAGATCCAAAGCCAATCGGTATATTTGTTTTCAGCTACTAGGCTTGGTCCTGGATTCCGGCTGTCACTGACAGCAGTTAGTTCCAACCTACATACCAGCCAGGACCGTCAGAAGCTGCATACTAGCACATTATAAAATGATTACCTTAGAACGGAGCCCTCCAGCGGCTGACAGGGCTTCCATCTTCACCTAGTCTTCCTTCCGGGTTTGCGTGTCTGATTGGCTGAGCCCGGATGTCACTCCTGTGAGTCACAGACTGCGGCACGGAGCTCTGAAGAGACGTGTATGCCATCCCATAAGGGTGCATGTGCTGGTGATGCCACCAGCTGCATCCAGTGTGAATATCTCCTACACAGTACAGGTTAAGGAGACATTCACTGTACCTACAGGTAAGCCTCATTTTTATAGGCTAAGAAAAAGGGTTTACTACAACTTTAATAACTTTCAGGTATTGGGCAACCTTTGTTTACAACCAATACATAGGGGGTTATTGGCCCCTTTTACGTTGGTGGTCGGTGGGAAGAATGTCCTTGGACCATTTGGTGTTGTGGCGCTGACTTTGCTAAGTGGCGTTGTCCCTGAAACTATGCAGACACCATCAGATGGAAGGTCAATCAGCCACAGCCTCAATGGAACCCCCCAGCAGCCTCTCAATGGAACCCTGGTTAGGAATGGCGGATTTATCCCCTTTAGGGGCTTTTTTTGCCCATTTTCCTGGAAAACGTATGTTCATATTTAGCATTTGGGCAGATCTCCACTGGTTGAAAGTTCTTACTGAAATTTATGTTGTATAAATCTAGGATATATTTTGGGCCAAATGTGGATGGTTTTTCTCTTTTTGTCTCATTTTGTTATCAGTCTTATGATTCGCCTCCGTGATGCTCTCAAGCAGTGTCAGGACATGAAGACGGACAGAAACCAGCTGGAGCGCAAGAATGATCAGCTGTCTGAAGAGAACGGGGATCTGTCCTACAAGGTATCTGATATCCGCCAATGGTGTCCTACTGCCCAGCTATAGAAAACATCTCCATCTGTGAGAGTCATGCCACCCCCAGGCTGGTGAGGGGGTGGGGGTCACTTCTATGTCTGCTCATATTTTTTTTTTTTTTATTCTGTTTGTTTTTTTTGTTTTTTTTTTGTTTTTTTTGTTTTTTTCAAACCGGCGCACTCCGTAAAATTTTACGCCAATAATTTTAGGGCTCGTTTACACTTCTTCCTTCGACTTTAACACACTCTTTAGAGCACCTACTGCTTCATCGTGATTATTTGATGCCTCTGTGATGCTTTTTTGAAGCTTGGCAAATGCCCTGTGTGTGTGTGCGTGTTTTTTTTTTTTTTTTTTTTTTTTTTTTCTATTTGTTTTTAAGGGACTTGGTAGAACCATCTCCTGTAGTATGTCTGCATTAGTCCTGTAATTTCGTTTCTGACAGTCTTTAGTAGCTTTATAAACACTGAAGATTGTGTGGCCCCTTGGTGATGCCAGGGGTCACAGCTGAGGCCCCTTAACCTTGTAAGTTTACCACCACTACTTTTTTAGACTAACCTCAGTTCTTTGTCTAGGTCCGGGACTTGTCCAGTCGCTTGGCACAGCTGCAAGACGCCCTTAATGAAACCACAGAGGAGCATGAGCAGTCTATGACCGGGTGGCAACAACAGCAAAGCCAGCTGCAGAACGATCTCAACGCTGCCGTCACTGAAAAGGTACAAACTTTACTCCTTCTATACAGGGGGTCCCTCATATATACTCCTTCTTCTATACAGTGGGGTTTCATATATACTCTTTCTATACAGGGGAACCCATATATACACTCCCTCCCAAACAGGGGAACCCATATATACACTCCCTCCCATACAGGGGGACCCATATATACACTCCCTCCCATACAGGGGGACCCATATATACACTCCCTCCCATACAGGGGGACCCATATATACACTCCCTCCCATACAGGGGGACCCATATATACACTCCCTCCCATACAGGGGGACCCATATATACACTCCCTCCCTTACAGGGGGACCCAGGTATAGTCCCTCTTATACAGGGTGACCCTAGTATAGTCCCTGTACAGGGGGTCCCGATATAGGCGGTACTCCCTCTGTACAGGGGGTCAGACACACGTGGAATGGTGTTTAGAGGTCACAATTAACTCTCTGCGTGCTGTTTTACACCCTTACATACTTCTAAGAATCTGCTGCATAAAAAGGGTGTTCTTCTTCATGTACATATTACAATACCTGTCCAAGCTGGCCAGCTGCTTCAAAGTGTTCCCTCCCTAATTTTAAATATTTTGTGGACATATAGTTACTATATGGGGTATACAGAACCGTGAGCATGGGGTTAATTGAGAGTCTTTCTTGGGGGGGGGGGGGGGGTGGGTTGGTTGGTTGGTTTTAACTATGTAAAAAAAGCTAAACTCCGAGCATGTCACCTCCTTTCCCTACTTACTGGTCTGGTGACGCCTCTGTGGGGTTGTCGGGTTTTTTTTTTTTTGTTTTTGTTTTTTCTGGGGCGGGCATTCTTTCAGAGTGATGACCCCCCACCCCAGGGTTTACTTAAATATGAAATATGTCACCAGCATGTTAGTGAGGAGGGAAAGGAGGAACCGGAGAAGGAAAACAGTAAGAAGTTTAAACTTGACCCGTGTCCCATCAATTGTATTCTACAGAAACTCCTGGAGGAACACAACCAGATCCTGCAAGGGAAGATCTCCACACTGGAGGATCAGCTAAAACAGATGGTGGAAAGCGAACAGACCCAGAAAGGGGAGAGCATGGGCGACATCCTGAGGGTAAAACACACCAACATTTTCCGGTGTTCATAACTACTGCCAGTCATAGGTGTACATTTACATTTCTGCCCCCCCACCTAAAGAAGTGACCCCCCCCCCCCTGCTTCAAAGGGGACATCCCCTCATCAAAATCTCCTTGCTGATGGCTGTTTGCATCATCAATCCCTCATATACTTGCATAAAATTGTCTCTCTTGGCTGGGGACAGTCTTCTAGCTTTTGCAGATGCTATAAAAGAAGTATTATAAGCCAGAGACATAACTAGAACCTTCAGGGCCCCGGTGCAAGAATCCATGAAGGGGCCCCCCTCCTCCTCCTGAGCCCAGGGCCCTTCCCATTAATGCTTGGGGGCCTTTGGTCCCACAGCGAACCCCCTTCCTGCCGTCTTGGGTAGGGTTGCCACCAGAAAGGAGCGAGGATTCGGGCGGCCGCATCGCTGGACCGTGGGGCAGGTGAGTGTCTGTTAATAGTTAGCAGCTATACTTCTAGTAGCTGCTGACTTTTAAGAAAAAGAAAAACGACTGGAACTCGGCTTTACATCGAAATTTGGCTGGTTCAGCAGGGACTGGCTGAATTTTGATCCATATGTGAGCCCCCTGGTTGTACACCATGTACAGCCAGCTTGTTGGGTTTTTCTCAAATGATTAGTTCTGCTGGCTATAGCTGGCAACACTAATTGTGTTCTGCCAACAGTGGAGGATTCCCGTTCTCCCTGGAGGCAGAACACAATAGCGCTGTGGGAGGGATTACCCCCATCCACACTGACTGACTGACTTCCACCCATGGTGGGAGGAAAGAAAATTGGATAATCTATGATCCCGCCCTAAGCATGTATAGCCTGTCTCCCTGCATGTTTTAAAGGTTGTTTTGGAGAACGTGCACATAGAAGCCCCACCCGGGACCTTCTCATTTGTAAAGAAAAGGTCCCAAATGGGTCTTCTATGTGCATGTTCTCCAAAACAATAACGTTTAGGCTACTTTCACACTGGGGTGCTTTTCAGGCATTTTTGCGATTTAAAAATAGCACCTCTAAAGCCAACCTAGTGTGAAAGCCCAAGTGCTTTCACATGGGGCGGTGCACTTGCAGGACGGTAAAAAAAGGTGCTGCAAGCAGCATCTTTTGGGCAGTGCGGGAGCCCACTCTTAAAAGCAACGCTAAAACTAGCGGCGCAGCACTGCTAAGACTAGCGGCGCAGCAACGCTAAAACTAGCGGCGCAGCACCGCTAAGACTAGCGGCGCTGTACCGCCGACGCTCTCACCAACCACCCCAGTGTGAAAGTGCCCTTTACAAATGGGCAAAACTTTATTTTCCAAGAAAAGGTAAAAATAAAACTTTAAATGTGCTCTAAGCTTAAAGGGGTTTTAAAAAAACAGTGTGTAATATTATATATACGCACAGTATCTCAGTCAAAATGTATGAATAGTGTATACATTTTTAATATATACATACAGTATCTGCCAAAGTGAGTACACCCCTCAGTCACATTTTTGTGAATATTTTATTCTATCTTTTCATGTGACAACACTGAAGAAATGACACTTTACATTGTAGCAAAGTAGTGAGTGTACAGCTTGTATAACAGTGTAAATTTGCTGTCCCCTCAAAATAACTCAACACACAGCCATTAATGTCTAAACCGCTGGTAACAAAAGTCAGTACACCCCTAAGTGAAAATCTCCAAATTGGGCCCAAAAAGTGTCAATATTTTGTGTGTCCACCATTATTTTCCAGCACTGCCTTAACCCTCTTGGACATGGAGGTTACCAGAGCTTCACAGGTTGTCACTGGAGTCCTCTTCCCCTCCTCCATGATGACATCACAGAGCTGGTGGATGTTAGAGACCTTGCGCTCCTCCGCCTTCCGTTTGAGGATGTCCCACAGATGATCAATAGGGTTTAGGTCTGGAGACATGCTTGGCCAGTCCATCACCTTTACCCTCAGCTTCTTTAGCAAGGCAGTGGTCATCTTGGAGGTGTGTTTGGGGTTGTTATCATGTTGGAATACTTGGAAGGGAGGGGATCATGCTGTAGCTCCCCAGTGCCAGCAGCCCTCATGCAGCCCCAGACCATGACACCAAGACCTGAAGCGCCGAACAGTATGTTGTCTACCGGGCGCTCGGGTTCGGCACATCACGGATCTTGTGGACAGATTACTGGGAGGGGCTGGGGAAGACCCGGCTGTCATGGTGCACGTTGGCACCAATGACAAAGTCAGAGGCAGATGGAGTGTCCTAAAGAACGATTTTAGGGACTTAGGAGCTAAATTGAGGAAAAGGACCTCCAAGGTAGTGTTCTCAGGAATACTACCGGTACATCGAGCCACACCAGAAAGGCAGAGGGAGATTAGGGAAGTAAACAAGTGGCTGAAGAGCTGGTGTAGTAAGGAGGGGTTTGGGTTCCTGGAGGACTGGGCCGACTTCTCAGTCGGTAACCGGTACTATAGAAGGGACGGACTGCACCTAAATGAGGAGGGTGCAGATCTGCTGGGAATGAAGATGGCCAAAAAGTTAGAGGGGTTTTTAAACTAGGCGATGGGGGGGAGGGTCCAGAGACAGTGATAGCCAGCGCGGAAGATATTCCAGAGGGTAGTATTGGGGGCATTAGTGGTAGGTTAACCAAAGCACAAAAATACAAGGTGAGTATAGTAGCAAGTCCTAGTTGCAATCTTGAAACACCCAATACGAGGACAATATGCGACCGGTCTAAACTATGTGGCATGTTCACCAATGCCAGGAGCCTGGCGGACAAGATGGGTGAACTAAAGAGACTGTTGTACAAGGAGGATTTGGATTTTGTGGGAATTTCAGAGACCTGGTTCAACAGCTCTCATGATTGGCTGGCAAACATTCAAGGGTATACCCTATACCGCAAGGATAGAGAGGGTAAAAAAGGGGGAGGGGTATGCCTATATATCAAGAATAATGTACAAGTGAATGTGAGAGATGACATCACTGAGGGGGCTAGGGAGGAGGTGGAATCTTTATGGGTAGAGCTCCAAAGGGATGAAGCAAAGGGGAAAATAATACTGGGAGTATGCTATAGGCCCCCTAACCTGAGGGAGGAAGTGGAGACGGATCTCCTATCACAAATTGGATTAGCAGCAAGGATGGGAAGTGTTATCATAATGGGGGATTTTAATTATCCAGACATAGACTGGGCGGAGGGAACCGCACATTCATTTAAGGCTCGCCAGTTCCTTAATGTCTTGCAGGACAATTTTATGGGTCAGATGGTAGACGCACCAACTAGAAATAAAACCTTACTAGATCTACTGATTACCAACAATACAGACCTGATAACAGATGTGGAAATACGGGGCAATTTAGGTAACAGCGATCACAGGTCAATTAGTTTCAGTATAAATCACACAAATAGGAAACATGAAGGGAACACAAAGACACTAAATTTCAAAAGAGCCAACTTCCCTAAACTACAAACCTTGCTAAAAGGCATAAATTGGGATAAAATATTAGGAACAAAGAATACGGAGGAGAGATGGGTTTGCTTTAAGAGCATATTAAATAAGGGCATTTGCCAATGTATCCCATTGGGTAATAAATTTAAAAGAGCGAACAAACATCCTGGATGGCTTAACTCCAACGTAAAAATGCATATAAAAGCAAAGGAGAAGGCCTTCAAAAAATACAAGGTTGAGGGATCATCCACAGCATTCAGAATTTATAAAGAATGCAATAAGAAATGTAAGGGTGCAATTAGGACAGCTAAGATAGAACATGAAAGACACATAGCGGAGGAGAGCAAAAAAAATCCCAAGAAATTCTTTAAGTATGTAAACAGTAAAAAAGGGAGGACAGACCATATTGGCCCCATAAAGAATGAGGAAGGACATCTGGTTACAAAGGATGGGGAGATGGCAAAGGTATTGAATTTATTCTTCTCCTCAGTCTTTACGAGTGAATCGGGGGGCTTCAGTAACCAAAACTGCAGTGTTTATCCTCATGACACAACACCGGAAGCACCTACATGGTTAACAGAGGACGGAATTAAAATTAGACTTGAGAAACTTAACATTAATAAATCACCGGGACCAGATGGCTTGCATCCGAGGGTACTTGGGGAACTCAGTCAGGTGATTGCCAGACCGTTGTTCCTAATTTTTACAGACAGTCTATTGACTGGAATGGTACCAGCTGATTGGAGAAAAGCCAATGTAGCACCAATATTTAAAAAGGGCCCAAAAAACATCCCTGGGAATTACAGACCAGTTAGCCTAACATCAATAGTATGTAAACTCTTGGAGGGGATGATAAGGGACTACATACAAGATTTTAGTAATAAGAATGATATCATTAGCAGTAATCAGCATGGATTCATGAAGAATCGTTCTTGCCAAACCAATCTATTAACCTTCTATGAGGAGGTGAGTTGCCATCTAGATAAAGGGAGGCCCGTAGACGTGGTGTATCTGGATTTTGCAAAAGCATTTGACACAGTTCCCCATAAACGTTTACTGTACAAAATAAGGTCCATTGGCATGGACCATAGGGTGAGTACATGGATTGAAAACTGGCTACAAGGGCGAGTTCAGAGGGTGGTGATAAATAGGGAGTACTCAGAATGGTCAGGGGTGGGTAGTGGGGTTCCCCAAGGTTCTGTGCTGGGACCAATCCTATTTAATTTGTTCATAAACGACCTGGAGGATGGGATAAACAGTTCAATCTCTGTATTTGCAGACGATACTAAGCTAAGCAGGGCAATAACTTCTTCGCAGGATGTGGAAATCTTGCAAAAAGACCTGAACAAATTAATGGGGTGGGCGACTACATGGCAAATGAGGTTCAATGTAGAAAAATGTAAAATAATGCATTTGGGTGGCAAAAATATGAATGCAATCTATACACTGGGGGGAGAACCTCTGGGGGAATCTAGGATGGAAAAGGACCTGGGGGTCCTAGTGGATGATAGGCTCAGCAATGGCAGGCAATGCCAAGCTGCTGCTAACAAAGCAAACAGAATATTGGCATGCATTAAAAGGGGGTTCAACTGCAGAGATAAAACGATAATTCTCCCGCTCTACAAGACTCTGGTCCGGCTGCACCTGGAGTATGCTGTCCAGTTCTGGGCACCAGTCCTCAGGAAGGATGTACTGGAAATGGAACGAGTACAAAGAAGGGCAACAAAGCTAATAAAGGGTCTGGAGGATATTAGTTATGAGGAAAGGTTGCGAGCACTGAACTTATTCTCTCTGGAGAAGAGACGCTTGAGAGGGGATATGATTTCAATTTACAAATACCGTACTGGTGACCCCACAATAGGGATAAAACTTTTTCGCAGAAGGGAGTTTAACAAGACTCGTGGCCACTCATTACAATTAGAAGAAAAGAGGTTTAACCTTAAACTACGTAGAGGGTTCTTTACTGTAAGAGCGGCAAGGATGTGGAATTCCCTTCCACAGGCGGTGGTCTCAGCGGGGAGCATTGTTAGCTTCAAGAAACTATTAGATAATCACCTGAATGACCGCAATATACAGGGATATACAATGTAATACTGACACATAATCACACACATAGGTTGGACTTGATGGACTTGTGTCTTTTTTCAACCTCACCTACTATGTAACTATGACGCTCCCACCACCATGCTTGACTGTAGACAAGACACACTTGTCTTTGTACTCCTCACCTGGTTGCCCCCACACACGCTTGTCACCATCTGAACCAAATACGTTTATCTTGGTCTCATCAGACCACAGGACATGGTTCCAGTAATCCATGTCCTTAGTCTGCTTGTCTTCAGCAAACTGTTTGTGGCTTTCTTGTGCATCATCCTGAGAAGCTCTCACTCTGACGATCGCGGTGATACCTCACATGTGTGATTTGAACACAGTTTACATATGTGGGTGCGACTTATGTATGCGTTTTCTTTGTTGCACGAGCTCGCGGGGACGGGGGTGCTTTAAAACATTTTTTTTTACATTTTTACTTAAAAAAAAAAAGGGCATGGTCAAGTTGAGTCCTCGCTTGACTTCCTGCACATCTCACCATTGGATAGTTTCTGGCACTACTGATCTCTCCGGTGAGGGGTGGCACCTCTCCTGCCGCCCATAAAAGTGATCAAGTGGCAAATCCACCACTGAGACCAATTTATGAGAGAGAGGGTTGCCCATTGTGTAAACGCATACCGGGGTTATTGCAGCTAGGTGCTGCCATAATGGTATATAACCGTCCACACATACATATATAATGTGTGTGTATGGGTGGTCTAGGTGTGGTTAAACGTCAGACATGAAATATGAACAAAGCATATCGCTCTATAATGTGTACGTGTCTCAGTCCAGAGCATGAAGTGTGATTTCTGTCTGCTGTCTTCTCCTTCCTCTGCTATCAGCATGAGTCAATTCTGACAAGTTTTTTGGACACCAAGATAAAAATGGTGACGCCGCTTTAATGACCGGGTCTTTTTTTTACGATTCGGCACTGCGTCGCTTTAAAAGATAATTGCGCGGTCGTGCGACGCTATACCCAAACAAAATTCACGTTCAACCCCCCCCTAATAGAGCTTTCTTTTGGTGGTATATGATCACCTCTGTGATTTTATATATAATTTTTTTTCTTTTATTTTTTTGCTCTATAAACAGAGCGACAATTTTGAAAAAAAAAAAACTATCTTCTTTACTTTTTGCTATAATAAATATCCCAATTAAAAAAAAAAAAAGTAAATTCCTCAGTTTAGGCCGAATATGTATTTTTCTATATATTTTTGGTAAAAAAAAATCACAATAAGTGTATATTGATTGGTTTGAGCAAAAGTTATAGCGTCTACAAGATGGGGGACAGATTTATGGAATTTTTATTTTATTTATTTTTTGCTAGTAATGACGGTGATTATATATATATATATATATATATATATATATATATATATATATATATATATATATATATATATATATATATATATATATATATATATATATATATATATATATATATATATATATATATATTATTTAATTTTTTTTTCGGGACCGCAATATTGCGGCGGACAGATCGGACACTTTTGACACGTTTTTGGGACCAGTGACAATTATACAGCGATCAGTACTATAAAAATGCACTGATTACTGTGTAAATGTCACTGGCAGGGTAGGGGTTAACACTAGGGGACGATCAAGAAGTTAACTGTGGGGGGGGGGGGGTGGGACTGATTAGGAGAGATGACAGATAAATCAGTATGAACACACCATCAGTCTCTTCTCCCCTGAGAGAACTGGGATCTGTTTACACACACATGTGATCCCGGTTCTCGCTCTGTCACGAGCGGTCGCAGGTGCCCGGCGGGGCACGCGTGAGCGAGCCTCCTAGTGGCCAAAAGGCAAAGCAACATAAGGTAACGTCGTTTTGCCCAGGGTAGCCAACCGGCTGCAGTAAAACTGTGGCGGCTGGTCTGAAAGTGGTTAACTTTACCAATAGGGATAAAGTCTTTAACCACTTTCTGCCCGCCAGCCGTCATGTGACGTCCTTGACTTTGAGCGGGGATATCTGCATGATGGGTGCAGCTACAGGCATTCAGATATTGTGGTTTTGGTTTTTTTTTTTTTTTTTTTTTTTTTTTAGCCAGTGATTCCCTTCACAATAAGAACGATCATAGCAGCTGTTCAGGAGCTTGATCGTTCTTTCGGGCGGCGAGAGGGGACATCTAGCCTCTCCCGCCATCCTCTGGTGCTTCTACTGACTCACAAATGCCATCGGTGAGTCGGAGACCGGATCCGCCGGTCCCGTATGTTTACCATAGAGAATTCCAGGGGACCAGATGGTCTGATTGTTCCAAGGCCGGGCGCGATGTTATGAGGCGACGTTGCGCCTGGCCTTTGCATTCAAACAAATGGCGCTGCCTTGGCTGGGAAGCTGAGATCGTCCCCTATGGGGATTTTTAAGTACTGAAGTTTGACGCCATTCCACGAGCGTGTGCAATTTTTAAGTGTGACATGTTTGGTATCTATTTACTCAGCATAACTTCATCTTTCACATTATTCAAAAAAATTGGGATAAGCGTTTGAAAAATACCGCCATTGTACTCTCTAGGGTCTCTGCTAAAAAAAAAAACATAAAATGTTTGGTTCCATGTCATTTTCTAGCAAAAAAATGATGAATTTTCCATGTAGGAGAGAAATGTCAGAATTGGCCTGGGTGGCAAGTGGTTAGGGATCCAACCTATAAGCATTAGGAAGACCTTTTCAGAGCTCTGTTCTCACGGGCAGGTTCTACCTATTGTGGTTCTGAGCTTACTTTGCCAAACGGTGTCTGACTGGTCAGATCAGAAGAGATCTACCTGCTGCTGAGGTTGAACTCTTGCTTATTGCACAAATGGAGCTTATGGCTGTTGTGTTAAATTTCAACTGTCATGGTTTGCTGGAAGCCCCCTGTCTCATCTCGTATGAGCCTCATGTTGATAAATAGACATGCCACTTGCGTTAAATGTCCATTTTATTTTTCTACTTCCTTTACCGTCTCGTAGAGGTCTTTTAAGCTTTCCACCTGCATGGTGTGGCACTCGGTTTGCCAAATCCTCAAGGCAGTTCTTCCTCTACATGACGTGCCCCTGCTTACCAGAGCGGGAAATGGGGGGGGAAATTTCCAACCTTTTGCAGGTTATTGGACAGCTTTCATCTCAGATGCCTGCATGCTGGAGGAGGCATCAAGGGCTACAAACTTGAGTTATACTCCCTTCCCCCACCTCAGTTTTCATACATATTAGCAGTTCCCCGTCGGTCTCTCCTTGGATCTTCTGGAGCAGAGTGACATTACCCCAGAAGAAAAATGGATTCCAGGTTTTACTCCGTCCTGTTCACCATTCCCAAATCTGTTATTTCTTCCCTTTTTACTAGGGAGATTTTCTGGCTTGTGGATATCAAGTGATTACTTTCCAGCTTGTTGGTGATTCCTATACTTTGCTGTGGAGGCCCTTACATCCTCATTGAAGGGATATTTTGGATGACCACCTGTTGAGGGATAAGTCAACGCAGGTCCTGTCTAACAAATGTGTCTGACTGTTCAGATCAATGGTCTCCAAACTGTGGCCCAGGGGCCAGTTATTGCCCTTTGCTTGCCTTTATCTGGCTTTTTGGGGCACTATTCCTTCCACTGAGACGAGACGCTATTCCTTCCACTGACACCAGCAATGGGGCACTATTTCCACCACTGACACGAATGATGGGGCACTTTTTCTTCCCCTAATACCAAAGACGGGGCACTCTTTACTCCCAGGAGGACTAGGACTTTTTTTTTTTCTACTCCCACTGCCCCCCAGTCTGGCCCCCCTCTAAAGTCTGAAGAACAATAAACCAGCCCTTGGTAAAGAATCTTCAGAGACCCCTGGTTCAGATATTACAGCAGTTTGGGTGGATCTTGAAACTTTAGAAATCGTGACTGAAACTGACTCTTCGCTTGGCGTATCTTGGTTTAGACTGAGTATATCTCAGGCCAGACTGTTTACACAGGAGGAACTTCAGACTCTCTGGTCTCAGGTTCGAACTCCCCAGTCCAGAAGACATCTTATTCTCAGCTTTTGCAATGCTGGCCTCCATTAAGGTAATAAGCTTTTCCAAGTTTCACATCAGACATCGGCCTCCCAACAATCTATCGTGGGAAAAGCTGGTTCAGTCTCTGACACCAAGAAACAGAATTCCTTTCTTCCCATCTTTTGGAAAATCCTCATGATGGATGCCAGCCTGTAGAGTTGGAGAGAAGTTCAGAAACTTCAGTGTAATCCTTCAACGCCATCCACCAATAGTGAGCACACAGAGCCTCTTGCCAAATCATGTTGACCTGCTATATGTCGAGCTGTCAAATAGCGCTTGATGATTAGTTTTCAGACTCTTGCACATTCCAGGGTTCCACATCCTCCTCCAGACCGCAGCAGCCCCAGGTTCACTCCTCACTAGTAGTTTAGGGACATCCATAAAAGGCAAACCTAACACCCTCATGGTGTAGTATGAAAAAAAACAAACAAAACCCATTTATTAAAAAAACATACAATGGGCATTAAACATTTAGCGCCCCCCCCCCCCCCCTGCCCACACACACCCCCCTTTTTACAATAACATTTTCTTGCTTTGCAGCCTGAAATGAGGACAGTGTGTTTTATCCAGCTGTATTTTGCAATATTTGCCCACTCTTCTTTGCAGAGCTGCTCAAGTTCAGTTAAATTTTATGGTGACCGTTTTGTGGACTGCAGTCTTCAAGTCATTCCACAGATTTTCAATGGGGGTTTGAGTCTGGGCTCTGGTTAGGCCATGCAAGGACATTCACTTTTTTCCTCCAACCACTGTGTGCTTGTTTTTGCTGTGTGCTTTGGACGGTAAACCCTCATCCCATTGACCGCTTTCTGGCAGAGGGCAGCAGATTTTTCTCAAGAATCTGATGGTATTTTGCCCCATCCATTTTTCCTTCAATCCTGACAAGTGCTCCAGTCCCTGCTGTAGTGAAACATCCCCATAATAGGATATTACCCCCCTACCCCCAATCCCATGATATCAGCCCCCTTCCATAGCAGGATATTGCCCCCTTCCATAGCAGGATATTGCCCCCTTCCATAGCAGGATATTACCATCTCCATGCTTTAATGTAGGAATGATGTTATATGAATGGATTTCCACCAGACACGTCTGTTGTTGAGGCCAAAGAATTACATTTTTTTTTAATCTCATCTGACCGTAACACCTTTTTCATGTGACCTCAAAATCTTCAAGGTGCATTTTGGCAACGCTCGTGGTGACTGCATGTGGTCTTTCTTGAGAAGTGGCTTTTTTTTTTCTTGTACCCCCTCCTCCCATACAAGCCACATTTGTGGAGAATTTGTGATCTTGTTGTCACGTGCACACAATGACCACTCTTTGCCATAAATTCCTGCAACTGTTTCGGAGTTGCTGTAGGCCTCTTGGTAGCCTCTCTGACCAGTTTCCTCCTGGCTCTCTCATCCAGTTTGCAGCGACGTCCTGATCCAGGGAGGATCTGTGTTGTACCAAATGCCTTCTATTTCCTAATCATAGACTTTGCTTCTAGGCATTGATAAACCCTTTGGCTTTTATTTGTATCCATCTCCTGACTTGTGCCTGTCCACAACTTTATCCCGGAGATCCTGGTGACAGCACATTGCCACCCATAGTTGTTTGCTTCAGTTGCACGACCAGAGACTGAAATGCTCCAGAAAAGCTCTTATGCTAAGCTAATCAAAATGTCCACAGCTGATCACAGTTGAATGTCAAATGGTTTTGTGGGCCATTGAGAAGGTGAATAGCTACACCTGACTTAGTTTACAAATTATTTTTAGGAGGGTGCTTATCATTTTTCCAACTACAGCTGTATAAAGGAAAAAGTGTGTCTGTCTATTTCAGGATGCAAAGCAACAAAAAATGATGATTTTAAAGGGGGGGGGGGGGGGGGGGTTTAATTCTTTTCTGTAGGCACGCTATATACATTCGCATGATAAAGGAACTGATATGCATATTGAATCCAAAACAAATTGCCAACAACGGCGTCCCCATGTGACGAATCGCGTAGGCGGAGTTACAGGGTGTGTGATGTCCTCACGCTAAGGATCTTTGCCATCTTGTTGGTGATTTTATTTTGTAGGATTTTTGTATTCGCCTCAAAATCTTTCATCCCGTTCAGTCCTTTGAGGAACATGGATCCCACCCCACTGTGTTTTATGATCTATTTCTTGATCCTGCTTTTCTACAAAAGGTACAGGGAGTACAAAAATCCTATTTTAATAACTGCAGTTTAAGCTCCTATATTTGACTTTTCTGTCCATCCACACCATAGCTCAGATGGGAAGAGTTAAAGACTGTATGAAGAGCCAATCAGTTGTGCTGTAGTGCTCATGTGCTAACAAGGAGCATGCTTATAGGAGGATGGAGCAGCATGACAGAGGTGAGCTCCTTATTGTGCTGTTTTCACCTTTTACTGTCCAATTCGCAGGTGGTGGGAGGGACAAAAAATGTAGGTGTCACTGAGCTGCACCAGAGAACAAAAAGTCTCCTGCCTTGCCAGAGAGGGCAGTACTGTGTGGTAGAACTGTAAAAATTCCAGGGTTTGGTGAACAAATACAAATCCTTTAGCAGGTAAAACTGTTAGCTTTTTATTATATTTCATCTGTGTTTGTTTTTTTTACCCGTGTTTCAGGCATTACGTTTTACCACTAAATTATGGATTGTGATGCTGAGATTGCCCATTACTAGTGCCAATTTTTGAGATGCCTCCAGGAGTAGTGGTGATTTGCTAATTTTACACGCATTAAATGCTTGCAGCTCCTGTAAAATTTTGACATTGGCTTTTTTTTTATTATTATTATTTCTAACCTGGATTTGTGTGTTTTTTTTTTTTTTTTTGTTTTTTTTTTGTTTTTTTTTCTAGCTGGAAAATTTACAGCAAGAGGTCACATTGCTAAACTCTAAATCAACGGAGCTTCAGGCTCAGATCACACAGTTGGAAGAACAGAAGAAGGCTGCGGTGGCAGAGGTAGAGTTGCAAAGATCTCGCTTTGAATCAGAGAAGCTTCAGCTACAGGACATCGTCACCAATCTGCAGACCTCTCTGTCAGAAATCGCCTTTCAGAAAGAGAAGCAGGATCAGGAAGCCAGGGTGCAGGAAGAAAGGTTGACGTGTCAGATAACCACGCTCAAGCTGGAGATCACAAAGCTGAAGGCTTCTTTGGCACAGAAGGACGAGGCGCTCTCCTCTCTTCAGCGGGAAGTAGAAGAAGAGAAAAGAGAGAGGGGGCAGCTGATGGACACCTTGAAAAAACAAGAGGAGTCTTCAAGAAAGAACATTGAGCAACTCGGCCATCAGGTAGACCATCTCAGCAGCAGTCTGACCATCTCTGAAGGCAAATCGACAGAACTAACTGAAAAACTGAATGGAGCCACCCAAAAAATGACAAGTTTGGAACAAGAACGGGATAAAATTGCAGGTGAAAGAGACTCTGCCTTAAAGGCATTCAACGATTATAAAAGCGATAAAGAAGAACAGTTACAGACATTGAGACAAACCTGTCAATCTTTGAAAAAAGATCATCAGCAAAGTTTGGCATCGGTGGAAGATCTGAAAATGGGAAAAGCAGAGCTTGCATCAAAAGTCGAGGAACTGGATAATGCCATTTCAGGCTTGGTAGCCAAATGCCAGCATCTTGACACGGAGAATGATGCCCAGAGCAAGTCTCATACAGCAGTTTTGGAGTCGCTAAAAACACAGCTTGCCGAGCAAGAAGCCAGGCTAAGAATCTATGAGCAAAAAGTGTCTGGGATGGAGCTGATGAGTGAAGAGAATAGCCAAATTAAAGACAAGTTGTTGTCCTTGGAGGACATGGTTAAAAACTTAGAGGAGCTCTTGGAAAATGAGAAAAAACGTTCAGCCTTACTTGAGAGTGAGAAGAAGAGGAATTCCATTCTTGAGGGAGATGTGAAGTCACTAAGTGAGAGTAGAGACCAAACAATCTCAGAGCTTGCAGAGGAGAAAGCTGCTACCAAAAGGCTGGAATCCCAGCTTCGCCAAATGGAGGAGGAACACCGAGCAAACAGTAAGAACTTGCAGCACAAACTGTCTGAAACCTCTGATATAATTAAACAACGGGAGGAAGAGATTGAAAAGGTGACCGAGGAAATGGGCAGATGGAAAGATATTGCTGAAAATTCAAGCCAGGTAGAGAAGCATATTGAATTACTGAAAAAGGATTATAAAGAAGTCTGCCAACAGCTGGAGATGGAAAAGTCTAGAGTGGTAGAAATAGAGGCCAAAGCAAAGACGGACATGTCTTCCCAACTGGAGAAGTTCTCTCACCTGGAATCTGAGCTTTCGGCTGCAAGAACCCAACTTAAGAAAACAGAAACCGCAGAGAAAAATCTGCTTCAGTCAGTTCAGTCTGCAGAGGAGAAGCTTAAATTGGCTCAGGAGAAGAAAACTGAGCAGATTTCACAGCTGGAGAAGAGTCGCAGTGATGCAGTGCAAGATCTTGCCTTGCTGTCCAAAGAGCTTTCTGCAGAGAAGCAGAAAAAAGAAGAGCTGGAATCAACTTTAAGAAAGTTTGAAGAGCAGAAATCTGAAAGAATTCTGTCATTGGAATCTGAAATTACGAGTATGGAGGCTACGCTTAAAGAGCAGGAAAATGAGACCAAGGCTCTTTCCACACAGCTGGAACTATTGAGGAAAGAGCTAGAGGAGTCAAATCTGAAGCACCAACAAAAACTTGAGGAAAAAGACAATTCTGTATCTCGGTTGCGTGAGGAGAAGGAAAAAGCCATTGCAGACCTAAAAACTGAGCAAACCCATAAATTAGAAGCGGAGGCTCAGCTACAGAAATCTGTGGATGTGCATAAAAGTGAATTTTCGGCTCTTCAAAACGAGCTCTCCCGTTCTCTTGACCTCATTACCTTGAAGGAGAGTGAGCTGGAGAGACTTTCCAAGGAAGTTGCTGCAAGGGATGAGGCATTACTACTGGAAAAACAATCTTCAACCAAGCTCCATGAAGAGGTGACCAGGTTAAAAGTATTTGAAGAACAAGTTGGAAAGCATGAAGAAGAGGGGAAGCATTTTAAGGAGACCATAAAAGCCACAGAGTCTGAGATTACGGTATTGAAAGAAACTATTGGTGAAAAAGAGAATGAGATACAGCGACTGGGGCGCGATATCCAGGAGAAAATTCAAGAAAATGCTACAATCCGCGAGAACCTGCAAGCTTTGGCAAATGTGGTAAACTCTTTGGAGAGTAGAGTTAAAGATCTAGAGGGAATGTTGCAAGACAGGGAGTTGCGTATGAACCTGGCTCACAAAGAAGCAGCTGAGGCCAGACTTGCAGCCTCCAAAAATGCATCCTCATCAGAACAGTGGCAAAGGGCTCTCCAGGCTTTGGAATCTGAGATTGAGCAGGAGCGCCAGAAGACAAGTGAGCTCACCAAACAGCTAAAGGAGTCTCAGTCGCTGCAAACTGAGAAAGAATCATCCTTGGAAGCTTTAAAAATCGAGCTGTTCCACAAAGTTCAGGAGTTAGAGCAAAGTCAAAAGGCTTTGAATGAATCCAGCAAGGAACTGTCACGTGTCATGTCATCTTCTCAAGATGAGGAGAAATCTCTAGCCAAAGCAAAAGAGCAAGTATCAAAACTACAGGAAGAAATTGAGAAGAAGACCGGCCAGGTGGAAACTATGCAAGAGGAGCTGAAGAATGTGACCGCTAAGCTTGCCACCAATGAGAAGAACTTTTTGGAGGCAAAAGAGTTGCTTGAGAGAGAGTCCACCAAAAGCAATGGTCTTGAAAAGCAGCTAAAACTAGTTCAAGAAAAGCTGGAAGTATCTGTAAAAGAGCTTACTCAGAAGCAAAGTGCCATTGACAGTCTAAATGCCGATACTTCGAGCTACAAACAAGAAGCAGACAAGCAGAGTTCATCTGTTTTAGGCTTGCAGAAAAAACTGTCCTCTCAAGATGAAACCATAGCAAAACTTGAGCAAGACATTAAAACCTGGCAGGAAAAATGTTCAAAGAAAGAAGAAGAAATGTCTGCTGTTCAGCAACAACTTGCCAACTCTCAACATGTGCTGGAGGAATTGACATCCCTTAAAAGCAGCTATGAGGAAATGAAGACCGAGCAGACTCGAAGAGAGAGCCAATACAAAGAGGAACTGCTAAAGAACCAAAAGATGTCTGAGGGTTTAAAGACAGAGTTGGAAAAGACCAAGTCGGAGGTGGCCTCTCTCTTGTCTTTAAAAGAGTCCTTATCCCAAAAGGAAGTGACTCTGGAAACCCTTCAGAAAGAGAGCAATGATAACCTCAAGAAGATCTCTAAGCTCCAGGAGGAAAACAAGCAGCTACGTACTGAAAATAGGTCCTTGTCCCAGGCTTCTGATCAAAGTACCAAGAAGACGGAGACAGAGCTGTCAAAGATCAAAGAGAAACACCACAAGGAGATTGAGTCTCTACAGCAGAGCTATGAAAAGACAACTTCTGAAAGTAAGCAACAAGTTGATGAACTCAGCCAAAAACTGGAAGCTGTGACTAGCAAGTATGACCACACAAAGTCTAAGGTCCTGGATGAACGGCAGAAGTTCCAAGAAGAAAAGCAGAAGCTGCTTGCCCAGGTAACACGTTCATTAGTTAGGAAGGTCCCTGTGGCATTAAATAAATTAAAACAATGTGTTTTGGTAGTATTGCACAACCTGTTTACAAAACCATAGGCTACAGGTACTCTCTTTAGTTTTTAAAAGTATGGAACGGGAATGCCTAGAACCCATGTCAGGTTTTTTTTTTATTATGGCTTTCTAGTGGTGGTGGGAAATCCTAACCACATGTTGCAAGTATCCTGCGTGTGATTGTTGTGGGCCATACACAGATTACGACAGTAAGCAAGCTGTTCATGACTGGAACGCCATTCGTGATTGGTTGTTTACATTGGCATCATGTGATCGCTATGACCACTCCTAGCAATCGCATGAGACCCAGTTACCAGTCATTGTAATCCGCTCTGTTCAGCTGACATGACGGTCACAGGAGGGGCACGCTGTGCCCGCTTAACCCAGAGCTGGTACAAAGACATACGTACATGTATGTGATCGTGCCGCCCTGCTGCGGTATAATTACTTTGGCAGGTCGGCAATTGGTTAAAAGGGGTTTTCATTAATCTTCCAATCTCTTGGATCTTCATTCTCTGGGTATTTTATTCTATGGTGCCAATTTAAAAAAAAATAGTTCAGCAAAATATATGCTAGGTATAAGGGCCCCTTTCACACTGGGGTGGGTGCGTCGGCGGTAAAGCGCAGCTATTTTTAGCGGCGCTTTACCGTCAATTTTGCGGCACTGTTTAGCACTATTTAAGGACTCTTTTGTATACACCGCTCCAAAGATGCTGCTAACAGGACTTTTTTCAGCGTCCTGCCAGCGCACCGCTCCAGTGTGAAGGCCCTCGGGGCTTTCACATTGGAAAGACACCAGCAGCTCTTTCAGGGCGCTATTTTTAGCGCTGTAGCGCCTGCAAAGCGCCCCAGTGTGAAAGGGATCTAACGCAGCAGGCTGTGGCATCTTTTGGATCCCTGTGACGGTATTATGTAACTATTTAATGTAAATGTCAATTTTTTAAGTAAAGCAAACATAATGTGTGATCAGGACTGGAAGATGACCATTTTATTTAGTGGGAGGAGCTTTAACTGCTATTCAAAGTGCTTTAAAAACGCGTCCCAATGCCATTTTTTTTTTTTTTTTTTTGAAGCAAATGTAAACAAGCCCCAATACCTTCCAACATTGATGTCAGTGACAGTAATTCCCAGCAATATGCGTTAATGACTGCCAATCTGCAAAATGCCCAGGACGTGGTGGGCCGTATTGGACACCAGGGGTCTAAGGCCATGTTAGTCATGAGGTCACCCTGCATAGTTTTAGGTAACATGGTACAATTAGGTTGTAAAGTGTGTGCCTAGCTTTGGGTTTCCAGCATCATGTATTTTGTGGTTTACGAAGGCAGTCATGTATTTACTTGTTTTTGTTCATTTTCCTGTATCGCGTTTCACAGATGGAACAGTTGGAAGCAACGAAAAAGGACCAAGCTGAGCAGGTAACAAGCATAAGCGACTCTCGGCTCCAACTCCTTAAACGGTGATGGTGCATGCCGCTAACCTATGCACTTTGCACAGCGCCGTCTCTGGGCTTCGCAGTTTTCCTTGGGAACTGTTTGCCAAAAGGGCCGCAGCAGAGCGGCGGGATCTCGTATGGGCATGTGAGGTTGACGTGCCCTTTTCGGTTCCTCATGCGCTTTGTAGATTAATACTGTCTTCCGACTCTCTATTTAATGCTTCCGTGCCAGACAACAGGTTAGAAAAGCTTTTTCATTCCTTTTTGCCATTTTCTGCTTCCAAAGCATCGGTGATCTCCCTGTAATTCCTCCTAATTTTATTCTGGCAGAGTGCTGCTCTGGCAATTAGCTGACGCTTAGAATACAGTGCTTTAAATGACCCCGATCCTGTTCTGTGATCATCAGTTCTGTTCTGCTTAAAGGATCATTGCCCAGAGAGGGAACATTTAAAGACTTTCTTCCTTTTTATTTTTTGCCAGTTAAATTTATTGTCCTCTATTCCCTAATCCCTTCTGGCCCACATGGCCCATTAACTGGGTCCTAAAAGGGAACAGGAAACAACTTCCAGATCACGTGACCACTGTGGCTGCAGCAGTGGTCACATGATTGGGAGCTCATCCCTCTAGCTATCATTCATAAGACCAGGAACTGTTGGTGACTATTCAGTCACTGTCACAGAAGAAGAGGCAGGCATACTGCTAGTAGCTTCCAGAGTTGGAGCCAGTGCTCTCAGTAACAGAGCTGTTATGACACGCCCCCTCTCTTCCTCTACAATGTCTGTTACTCAGCTCTGCCAGTACAGAGCACTGTAGAGAAGGGCAAGGGGCTGTATTTTCAATAACCCAGCTGTTCTGACGCACCCCCTTCTCTTCCTCTGCAATACATAAGGGGTGTGTCTGTTACTCAGCTCTGCCAGTACAGGGCACAGAAGAAAAGGGAAAGAGGCAACATTTTTCACTGAGCGTGAAAGCTAAGTTAAGGGCATTTCCAAGCAAAAATCAGCCATTAAGCCTTTCTCAGCTTTTTAGTACTGTATGTGTCCCCGTTTTGGGTGACTTCCCCCTCCTGGCTGTTTGATGGGTATTGGACATAACAAAGCATTAATTGAAATTTTCCCCAATGGGGACAGAGGAACAAAACGCACACAACGGCTATATTCACTGCAGGGTGGTCAGGCCTTAATGCCCAGCTGTAGCCACCCCTGTCTTGACCTGGGGAGCTCCTATCAAAAGTCCAATCACATTACTATTCGCCAGCTGTATACAGCTTGGTGGGAATTTTGAGATCACATTCTTTTGAGGTTCTAGGAGAGGCCTGGGGAGGGGGGGCGGGGCATGGTATTAAATAAAATCTGTCCTTGAAGCCTGACCCTCTTCACTCCCCCCATATCTGGCCCTCCCCTACCCATTCCCACCCCCCTTCCTGACTCTTCCTTCCACACTGGCATGGTTGTCTATGAAATTATTTTGTAATGGGGTGGGAAGAGCTTGCATGAAACCTGCAAACAGTTTTCAATGAAAACGGCAGCATAGCATGTTACTGTCTGAGTGTCATTTTGGTGTGGATTTCCCAGAGGTGAGCACAGGACAGTTAGTGGTGTGCTGGTAGTTTTCCCCCTTTATTCCAGATCCTAATTATTAACCGCCATGCTATGATGAGTTAAATCTCTCTGCATGAACCCTAATCTTTGCTTTGCTCCGGTTCTGACTCTCTCTGTGCTGCATGTATAATCTGAGGGGGGGTTTACTCATGTCGGGATCTCAACTGCGAGACAGGGTCCTCCTGTGTCTCCTCTTAACTGGGGAGAAAGGCCCTCCCGTGTCTCCTCTTAACTGGGGAGAAATTTTTTGTTTTTTTCATTTAAAAATGCTGCATGTACAGCAAGAGTCCAGACGGTCTGCCAAAAATCCAGTAAGCTCCTAACCTGTAGTCAGCTGACAACTTTTGTCTACTGCAATGAAATCCCAATCACTCTTTCCATGGTAAGGAGACTAGGAAAGGAGGAGGAGGTGTGTTCTTGGTATGACTTCCTGTATACTTCCATGGAAGTTAAAATGACCAAATAGTCTGCTCCCCCTCCGGTGTGACCTCCTACAGATTTTGATACCTGCACCTGACATGAGTAGACTTCCTTGCCCTAAAACCTCCCTGTCTTGTCTCGTGTATGTGTGACCTGCTCCCAGGCGTTGTATGATATAACCCAGCATTGTCATTTACAGGTTCAGGAGCTGAACAAACAGATAAGCCAGCAGGAGAAGACCATTCGGAGCCAGCAACAGAAGCTTAAGGTATGATGTAGAGCCCAACTCCAAACTGACCACGATGCTACAAAATTTCTATGGTACTCCTGTGTTCCTGCCCCTTTCAGTTTTTTATGTGGACAGTTCACCCCTGAAGTATTTCAGGTATGGGTTGAGTTGGTTGGGCTGATGCCCAATAGTTCAGATACTCAAGCAATATCCAGCCTGCAGATTTTGGACACACATTTTAAGCCATGGAGCAGTTTTACAAGAAGTGAAAATAATTAACCCTGGACCTATTTGGGAAGGCTGAACTGGGAAGGTTGCTTTCATCCACCCATAACAGAAATACCATCTCACGGGTCTGTTTTTTTTCCATAGTGAATATGGTTTGACTTCTATGTGTTCTGTTGAACAGAAGGACAGCGATGCTCTTGAAGAGCTGGAGAAGAAGCAGAGGAGGTTGGCGGAGCTGGAGAAAGAGCTAAAGCAGCAGACTGAGGCTGTGGAGCACTACAAATCCCAGGTGAGCTCCTTTTTATTGGCATATATTACCTAGCATGTCTATGAACGCTCTATATATAGCTGTGCTCAAAAGTTTGCCACCCCATGGCAGAAATCGTGAAATGTTGGCATGGATGTTGAAAATATGACTGATCATGCCAGAAAGCGGTCTTTTATTTAACCACTTAAGGACGGGAAGGATTTTTTCCCCTTAATGACCAGGCCATTTTACCTTCGCTTTACCTGACAATTGTGGGGTTGTGTGACGCTGTACACAAACACAATTGACATTTTTTGTTTTGTTTTTTCTCCCACAAATAGAACTTTCTTTTGGTGGTATTTGATCAGTTTTTTTTTTTTTGTTTTTTTTTTTAAATATAAACAAAAAACAATATTTTTATAACTGTTTTTTTTATAACTTTTTAGTATAATAAATATCCCAAAAATGTAAAAAAAAAATAAACATACTTTTGGTAAAAAAAAAGGCGCAATAAATGTATATTGATTGGTTTGCGCAAAAGTTATAGCGTCTACAATTTTTTTTTTTTTTTTATACTAGTAATGGCTATTATTTATTATTATTATTATTATTATTATTATTATTATTATTATTATTATTTTTTGCGTGGAACTGCGACATTGCGGGGGACAGATCGGACGCTTTTGACACTTTTTTGGGACCTTTGACATTTATACAGCGATTAAAAAAAAATAGCCACGTATTACTGTATAAATGTCACTGGCAGGGGAGGGGTTAACACTAGGGGGCCAAGTGTTCCCTAGGGAGGTGTTTCTAACTGGGGGCAGTGTAGTGACTGGGGGAGGAGACAGATTACTGTTCCTAATCACTAGGCACATTATGCCTTTTACATTGCAGATTTAAAAAAAAAAAAAAAAGCTGTGGTTTACTACCGCTTTAAGAGGTGGAAAATTCGGGGATCTCGATGCCAAGGTCAGGTAGACCAAGAAAGATTGCAGCCACAACTGCCAGAAGAATTGTTCGGGGTGCAAAGTAAATCCCACAGGTGTCAGGTGAAATACAGACTGCTCTGAAAAAGATGAGGTGGTTGTTTCAAGCTGCACAATACGACGATACTTGAACAAAAAGGCGCTGCATGGTTGAGTTGCCAGAAAGAAGCCTTTACTGTGGCAATGCCACAAAAAAACAGGCTGGTTACGATATGCCCAACACCTTGACACAGCTCACAGCGTCTGGCACCCTGTAATCTGCGGGGACGAGACCAAACTAGAGCGTAATGGTCACAGCCATAAGCACTATGTTTGAAGAGTGGTTAACCAGGCCTTTAGTGACAAGAATGCCATCCCCACTGTGAAGCATGGTGGTGGCTCTCTGATGTTTTGGGGCATGTATGAGCTCTGGGATGGCACAGGGAATCTTGTGAAAATCGATGGCAAGATGAATTCAGCAGGTTATCAGAAAATACTTCTTCTGCGTGAAAGCTGCACATGGGAGACTCTTGGACTTTCCAGGATGACCATGACCCAAAGTACAAGGCCAAGTTGATCCTCCAGTGGTTACAGCAAAAAGAGGTGCGGGTTCTGGAGTGGCCATCAGTCTCTTGACCTTTTTAATATCTTCGAGCCGCTCTGGGGAGATCTCAAATGTGCAGTTCATGCTAGACGACGTAAGACTTTGCATGACCTGGAGGCATTTTGCCAAGACAAATAGGCAACTTTACCACCTGCGAGAATTCAGGGGCTCATAGACGACTATTACGAAATACTGACCGCTATCATTGATACTAAAGGGGGCAAGACACAGGATTTACAACTAAGGGAATGAAGACTTTTGAACAGGCATCATTTCATTGGTTTACTTGTTGCCATGTTTTTTCTTTTATGATTGGGCCATACAGTTGCAGAATATGAATCCGATAAATAAAAAAGGTTTTCCTGCTCACTCATGTTTTCTTTAAAAATTGTACATCCTGTATGTTATCAATTCTCCAAGGGAATGCAAACTTTTGAGCACAACTGTAGTATGTAGCACTTTAGTGGAGGAGTTCTTTCCTACTCTCCTGTTCCTTTTGTATTCATTGATTTGGCCAGCCAGGGTGTCTGCGAAGGTCCTATTCTCTGTGACTGTTGGTTTTGTGGCCATGTTGAATAAATTAAGGATGCTCCCATACCCACAATTGGCTGGCCATGCAATAAGCACAAGTTCAAATTGTCTCTAGTCATAGAACCTTGGTTTCTCTCCTCAGATGGACAAAGCCAAGGTACACTATGATGCCAAGAAAGAGCAGAACCAAGAACTGAGCGACAAGCTTCAAGCCATCACCCGGGAGCAGGAGCATCTGCACAAGGAGAACGAGGATCTCAAGAAGGAGTCAGAACGGATCAACAAAGAGCTCCAACTATCTCGGCTTCAAACCAAGGAGGCCGAGCAGAACTGCAAGGCCATGACCAGCCAAATACGCTCTCTGGAGGCTCAGGTGAGCTTTCTGGCCACCCCTGCCAAGTGTTATTGGCTACTGTGTCTGCTGCCCAGTATTGATGAGCTCAGGTGTCCTCCAAACTACTGCTTTTTTTTTTCTTTCTTGTACATCACGGGACACAGAGCCATAGTTATTAACTATATGGGTATATAGGCACCTTCAGGTGATCGACCCTGGCATACCCAATACAGGAAGTTCACTCCCTATATAACCCCATCTCCTACCAGGAGTACCTCTCGTTTTTTCGCTAGTGTCTAAGGTGTTGGTCACAAGTGAAGATATGCTCTGAAGAGCTCTGCTGGAGGGATCCTTGCTGGATTTAAACAGCCTCCACAGACCGGATCCATCCAAGTGCCACGAAGGCCAAAGTGGATGGTACCCGGGCCTCGTATAGGAATAACGAGGTTTTGCCTGTAACGCCTCTCCGTGCAGGGCTGGACCCCGGGACCCAGGGCTTTGGTCATGCTTACATTACCTAAAGTTTCTCCTGGTGGGGTGCTAATACAGGTCCAAGGGAGTGGAACCCCGATAAAAAGGGACCCGGTCCTTGAAGGTTTACTAAATGCAGCCTGCCGTGATGGGTGAAGGTTGGATCTGTCTGTTATCAGTAGAATCGGCAGAGGATAAGATAAGGGAAGAAGCCTAGGAACTGTAAAAGTCCACCTATGGTTTTTCTTCCTTAAGGAAAAGTGTTGTGTCATGCCTTAAGTCTCCACAATATGGAAAGGACATTTTTCCCAGCGCTAGGCTGAACTTTTATTAGCGGCATTATACTGTCGGACTATTGTTCAGCGATTAGTGCATTTAAATAGTGCCTCTGCTTTTGTACTTAGTGCTATGCCTGCCAAAAAGGACACCACAAAGACCTCAAAAAAGGTACCAAAAAATTCACCCTCAGGTGCTGGGAACTCCAGTCGTGCCTCCACACTGTCATCTTCTCCTGAAATACCAGATGTGGCAAGCCAGGGTGAGTCATTGGAACCAATTGATGGTGCAGCTGCTTCTCACATCTCAGCCCCTGTGTACGTGACTGAAGATGCCTTTTCCTCCGCCCTGCTGGGCCTAGAGGGAAGATTAGTGGCTTTAATCGCATCCTCCATCCAAATGGATAGGAAGCGTGGTAGATCCCCCTCCCCCACCTCAGACCCTTTACAGAGGGAACAGTGGGTAGAGGCTGAGGTGTTACCCTCAGGCGATCAGGAGGAAAGACA
Organism: Lithobates septentrionalis; assembly: GCA_037952835.1. Classification (NCBI taxonomy): domain Eukaryota; kingdom Metazoa; phylum Chordata; class Amphibia; order Anura; family Ranidae; genus Lithobates; species Lithobates septentrionalis. Next base: position 72,229 of record JBBDGP010003885.1, read on the forward strand.
AACCGCTGACTCCTCTGCCGAGGAGACAACGGTGGATGAACCCTTTTCAGCCTCACAATCTGAGAAATTGCTGGTACAATCTCTTACAGAAATGGTTTGTTCCGCTTTCAAGCTACTCCTAACGGAATCAGCTGAAAGTTTGGTTTCTTCCTTGGGTTTCTTTAAAACCTTCACAGCCTTTGCATGTGTTTCCTGTCCATGTATTACTAGAACAGCTTATTTATGCTGAATGGGATCACCCGGATAAGCGTTTTCTCCCTCCGAGATTCACAGTACTCTATCCCATGCAGGACAAATTTGCCAAAAGATGGAATGTACCAGCAGTTGACGCTGCGATTTCCAGTGTGAATAAAAGTCTAACTTGTCCAGTAGACAATGCACAAATGCTTAAGGATCCAACAGATAAAAGGTTGGAATTCCTGTTAAATTCCTCTTTTTTCTTGGCAGGTGCGGTTACTCAGCCTGCAGTCGCTGCAATAGGCATCTGTCGGTCCCTAAAGGACCAGTTTAGACAAGTTCTTAAGGAGGTTCCTGTAGAGCAAGCCCGGGATTTGGCCGAACTACCAAGAGCATTATGTTTTGCCATAGACGCCATGAAAGATTCTATTCACCAGGCATCCCGCCTTGCGCTTGTGCTAGTACACATGCGTAGAATCCTGTGATTAAAAAAATTGGTCAGACGAAGCACCATGCAAAAGGCTCCTGACTGTTTTTTTCCTTTTTCATGGGGATCGGCTATTTGGGGATGATTTGGACAAATGCATCCAAAAGATTTCAAGTGGGAAAAGTACTCTTTTGCCAGTTAAGAGAAGGAATAAACACCCTTCATTTAAGCGAACTCTTTCTCCTGCGCCAGGGGCATCCGCCTCTAGGCAGTGGCGATGGCCTCCACTGCCAGACTCAGGGTCAGGCCCAGGCACAAAAGAAGTCCTGGGGGCAGAAACCTGCAAAACAGAATTCTAAAGCCTCATTATGAAGGGGCGCACCCGCTCGCCAGGGTGGGGGGGAAGATTTCTGCAGATTTCAGGAGTCTGGCAAGAGGAAATTCAGGACAAGTAGGTCATCTCCACGGTAACTCTAGGGTACAAACTAGAATTTCGGGAGTTTCCACTGTCGTTTTCTGAGATCAAACGTTCCCAAAGATCCAGGGAAAAGGCAATCTCTGTTTCGGGCACTAGACCGATTACTAGTTCAGGGGGTGATCATACAGATTCCCACAGAAGAGCAAGGTTTGGGGTTTTATTCAAACCTCTTTACGGTACTGAAATTGAATGGAGATGTCAGACCCATTCTAGATCTAGATAATCTAAATCGGTTCCTGAAGATCTGCTCTTTTCGCATGGAGTCGATCAGGTCGGTGGTTTCTATCCTAAAAGGAGAACTTCTTCTGGCATCTATCGACATCAGGGATGCATATCTGCATATTTCCCGCTCACCAAAGACTTCTGCTGTTCTAGGTAGAACAGCATCGTTTTCGGTTTGTAGCCTTGCCCTTCGGGCTAGCTACAGCACCCCGGGTGTTTACAAAAGTCCTGGCTCCACCTCTAGCCAGGTTAAGGGTGCAGGGCACAACAGTCTTGGTGTACTTGGATGATCTATTTCTAATAGACCAGTCGGTGGCCCGTTTGGAGCAAAGCGTGCGCATTACAACCAAATACCTGGAAAGTTTGGGTTGGATTTTCAACCTAGAGATGTCTTCCTTAAAACTGCTAAAAAGGCTGGAGTACTTGGGTCTGATCATAGACACAGCCCAGAAAATGGTGTTCTTGCCTCAGGCAAAGATCAACGCCATAAGAGAGCTGGTACAGATGGTCAGGTCAAATAGAGATCCCTTCATTCGCCTTTGCATTAGATTGTTAGGAAAGATGGTGGCTTCATTCGAAGCAGTTCCCTTTGCCCAGTTCCATTCAAGACTGTTGCAAAACAGTATCCTGTCTGCTTGGAATAAAACGGTTCAAGCTTTAGACTTCCCAATGCGGCTGTCCCCAAGGGTGTCTCCAAGCCTCAGTTGGTGTTTGGTAACCCAGAATCTGCTGAAAGGAAAATCCTTCAGACCAGTTATCTGGAAAGTGGTAAGACAGATGCCAGCCTTTCAGGTTGGGGAGCAGTGCTAGAAAAGACAACTGTCCAGGAACAGTGGTCAAGAACCCGACAGGTCCTTGCCCAACAACATCCTAGAGATTCGGGAAGCGGGTCTGGCTCTGAAGGCCTGTTTTTTTCAGGTTACAGGGTTGTTCTGTCAGGATCCACTCTGACAATGCCACAGCTGTGACTTGCATCAATCACCAAGGGGGCAGCAAGAGTCTCACAGCCCAGAAGGAGGTGAACCATATCCTAACTTGGGCAGAAAGGAATGTTCCGTGCCTATCAGCAGTTTTCATTCCGGGAGTAGAAAATTGGCAGGCGGACTTCTTGAGCCACCAGCAGTTGCTCCCAGGGGAATGGTCCCGTCACCCCGACATTTTTCGGGCTGTTTGCCAAAAATGGGGAACTTCGAAGGTAGATGTTCTGGCATCCAGATTCAACATGAAGTTGGTTAACTTTGTGTCCAGGACAAGGTATCCACTCGCAAGCGGAACAGATGCGTTGGTGACCCCATGGGATCAGTTCTCACTGATTTATGCATTCCCACCTATTCAATTGCTGCCACTATTTCTTTGCAGGATCAAGCTGGAAAGAGAACCGATAATTCTGATAGCCCCAGCGTGGCCCAGAAGGTCATGTTATGCAGAAATCGTAAAGATGGCGGGGGGAGGGTCCATGGTCCCTCCCCGCTACGGCCAAACCTACTCTCACAGGGACCGATATTCCATCGTGCCTTACAAACTCTAAATTTAACGGCTTGGCTATTGAATACCACAATCTAAAGAAACGTGTGCTATCCAGGTCAGTTATCACTACCTTGATTTAATGCTAGGAAGCCAGCTTCCAGAACTGTATAAGAGTCTGGAGGGCTTATTCCTGGTGTGAATCCAAGGGTTGGCACCCTCAAAGATATATCATAGGCAGAATTCTTGCTTTTCTACAATTAGGGGTAGAGATAAAGTTGGCCTTGAGTACTATTAAGGGCCAGCTTTAACGGTCTTATTTCAAATGCCGCTTGCTTCACATTCTTTTGGTCCGGGTTTTTATGCAAGGGGTGATGTGGCTTAATCCGCCAGTCAGATCACCTTTGAACCTTTGGGACTTGAACTTAGTTTTGTCAGTGTTACAAACAGCCATTTGAACCAATACAGCATATTCCCTTAGTCCTTCTGACAAGGAAGTTAGTGTTCTTGGTTGCTATATCCTCAGCAAGGAGGGTTTTGTAATTGGCTGCTCTTTCTTGTAAAGGGCCATATTTGATCATTCACAAGGACAGGGTCGTGTTGCATCCTCGTCCAAGTTTTCTGCCTAAGGTAGTTTTCACCTGAACCAAGATATTGTCCTGCCATCGTTTTTTCCAAAACCATGTTCTAGGGAAGAGAAGACACTACATTGTCTTGATGTGGTGAGGTCAAAGTCTATTTAACCACTTCAATACCAGGCACTTAGACACCTTCCCGCCCAGGCCAATTTTCAGCTTTCAGCGATGTCGCAATTTGAATGACAATTGTGCAGTCATGCTACACTGTACCCAAACAAATTTTTTTATCATTTTGTTCCCACAACTAGAGCTTTCTTTTGGTGGTATTTGATCACCTCTGCGGTTTTTATTTTTTGCGCAACAAATAAAAAAAGACCGAAAATTTTGAAAAAAAACAAGTTTTTCTTTGTTTCTGTTAAAACTTTTTGTAAATAAGTACGTTTTCTTCAATGACGGGCACTGATATGGCTGCACTGACGGGCACTGATATGGCTGCACTGACGGGCACTGATATGGCTGCACTGACGGGCACTGATATGGCTGCACTGACGGGCACTGATATGGCTGCACTGACGGGCACTGATATGGCTGCACTGACGGGCACTCATGGGTGGCACTGATAGTTGGCACAGATGGGCACTGACAGGTGGCACAAATGGACACGGATGGGCACTGATAGCTGGGCACGGATGGGCACTGATAGCTGGGCACGGATGGGCACTGACAGGTGGCACAAATGGACACTGATGGGCACTGATTGCTGGGCACGGATGGGCACTGACAGGTGGCACAAATGGACACTGATGGGCACTGATAGCTGGGCACGGATGGGCACTGACAGGTGGCACAAATGGACACTGATGGGTGGCACTGATGACACTGCTTGTTTGCAGTGATGCCCCTAAGCGTGGCATTGCTGGGCATCACTGCAACATAATGGTGCCAATCAGTGCCCATTTGTGGGCACTGATTGGCACAGATTTGGCACACTGGGCACATGTGGATGGCCATGGGGTACATACCTGGCCATCCACATGTTGCCCCTTCCCTGGTGGTCCTAGTGGCGATCCCTGGTGGTCCAGTGTGGTGATCTGCGGGGGGGCTGCGCTGATAAACAATCAGCGCAGCCCCCCCCTGCCAGGAGGGCCGCCGATCGGCTCTCCTCTACTCGCGTCTGTCAGACGCGAGTGAGGAAGAGCCGGTCAACGGCTCTTCCTATTGACAGCGTGATCAGCCGTGATTGGACACGGCTGATCACGTGGTAAAGAGCCTCCACCGGAGGCTCTTAACCAAGATCGGTGTAGCGGTGTGTCAGACTGACACACCGATCGACGGAATGCGCGCCCCCGGGGGCGCGCTGCGGCATGTTATCCTGCTGGACGTCATATGACGCCCAGTCAGGATAACAGAACCACTTACCGGACGTCAGTCCGCCATAGGGCGGGCGCGAAGTGGTTAAAGACTGCTCAGATCTGTCTGAGCAGTCGCTAAGTGGATTCGGCAAGTTATAATTCAGGCTTATGGTTTAAAAGGTAAAATTCCACCTTTTCCAGTCAAAGCGCACTCTACCAGAGCAGTTAGTGCTTCTTGGGCAGTGCGTCACCAGGCCTCCATGACTCAGATCTGTAAGGCCGCAACTTGGTCTTCAGTGCATACATTCACTAAGCTTTATCAGGTGGATGTAAGGAGGCATGAGGATATCGCCTTTGGGCGCAGTGTGCTGCAGGCTGCAGTATAGATCCTCAAGTCTGGGGGTGCCCTACGGGTTGTGTCTCCCTCCCCTCAAATAGCAGTGCTATGGGACACCCCATATAGTTAATAACTATGGCTCTGTGTCCCGTGATGTACGATAAAGAAAATAGGATTTTTATAACCGCTTACCTGTAAAATCCTTTTCTTGGAGTACATCATAGGACACAGAGGTCCCTTCCCTCTTTTTGGGGTTTAGTTATATTGCTTTTGCTACAAAAACTGAGGGGTATTCCTGGAAGGAGGAGGGGTTATATAGGGAGTGAACCTCCTGTATTGGGTATGCCAGTGCCCATCACCTGAAGGTGCCTGTATACCCATATAGTTAATGCCTATGGCTCTGTGTCCCTGTGATGTACACCAAGAAAAGGATTTTACAGGTAAGCTATTATAAAAATCAGTTTTTTGTACTCCAGTGAGCTGTTGGCTGGGTCATTCCCCTGCCACAGCTTGTTGGAGTACGAAGAAGTAGAAGTGCGGGTTAGAGAGGAGTTTGGAAGATGCCCCAAGGTAGTCTCTACTGACCAGGAGTTGCAGCCTCTTTGTAGCAGGGAGATCAGAAGGAAATCTGGTAGATGGCATGTAAAAGGCGAGCGATTGCTTCATCTCACTAGCAGAGCTAGGAGCACTGAACTAGTCACAGGGAGGTTTATTGCAGGGATCAAAAAGGTGGAGGAGGTCGCAAGGACCGAAGGGGGAGAGGAGGAGGAGGTCGCAAGGACCGAAGGGGGAGAGGAGGAGGAGGTCGCAAGGACCGAAGGGGGAGAGGAGGAGGTGGTCGCAAGGACCGAAGGGGGAGAGGAGGAGGTGGTCGCAAGGACCGAAGGGGGAGAGGAGGAGGAGGTCGCAAGGACCGAAGGGGGAGAGGAGGAGGAGGTCGCAAGGACCGAAGGGGGAGAGGAGGAGGAGGTCGCAAGGACCGAAGGGGAAGAGGAGGAGGAGGTCGCAAGGACCGAAGGGGAAGAGGAGGAGGAGGTCGCAAGGACCGAAGGGGAAGAGGAGGAGGAGGTCGCAAGGACCGAAGGGGAAGAGGAGGAGGAGGTCGCAAGGACCGAAGGGGAAGAGGAGGAGGAGGAGGTCGCAAGGACCGAAGGGGAAGAGGAGGAGGAGGAGGTCGCAAGGACCGAAGGGGAAGAGGAGGAGGAGGAGGTCGCAAGGACCGAAGGGGAAGAGGAGGAGGAGGAGGTCGCAAGGACCGAAGGGGAAGAGGAGGAGGAGGAGGTCGCAAGGACCGAAGGGGAAGAGGAGGAGGAGGAGGTCGCAAGGACCGAAGGGGAAGAGGAGGAGGAGGAGGTCGCAAGGACCGAAGGGGAAGAGGAGGAGGAGGAGGAGGTCGCAAGGACCGAAGGGGAAGAGGAGGAGGAGGAGGAGGTCGCAAGGACCGAAGGGGAAGAGGAGGAGGAGGAGGTCGCAAGGACCGAAGGGGAAGAGGAGGAGGTCGCAAGGACCGAAGGAGGAGGTCGCAAGGACCGAAGGGGGAGAGGAGGAGGAGGTCGCAAGGACCGAAGGGGGAGAGGAGGAGGAGGTCGCAAGGACCGAAGGGGGGGGGGGGGGGGATTTGAGGAGGAAGGTGAAGGGTGCAGTCATCAGATGGGGAAAGGGGTGCAGGGAATGTACCCAACCCATGTAGAATATCACCGGGTCTTGCCCTGAGCAGAGGAATAATACACATTTTAAAAAGGTTTTCTAATTGGGTCACTGTTCATTGAGACTCAGACTCTGCCAATTTATGTTTGCTATTGTACACGAGGGAAGAGACCATCTATAATGACCTCAAATTTTTGTCGGCAAGACCGCAAGAAAAACTTTGGATTTTTGATTTCTAACGCCAATTAACATTCAGCTATTCATGGTCATTAGTATGGAGCAAGCTTGTTCTAAGAGATTTATACCTGTCAACAGTTGCTGTTTTGCCCAACACCCGCATCCCCCACACACAGGCTGATTTAATAAAGGAGTTTAGAACGTTCACTCAAACTGTAACTATTCATTTCATTTAGTCCTCTTCTTTTTCTTTCCTTTTTTTTTTTTTTTTTTTTTTGTGTAGACAACCTAACTAAACAGGAATTACATTTTAATGCGATTGCATAATTGAGTAGATTATTCATTTTGAACTTTCTCACATAAATGCCTTCCAGCATCTACATAACTACAGAGTTCAGTACAATGAAGTAGGGGGCGGGGGACAGCCCTTACCAGACTGCAGGTGACCTCTGACCCCCAACTTTCAGCCTCAAGTGTTCTGGTCAGACAAAACAAAGTAATGCTGTTTGGAAAACTGAATATATAGAAATTTGCAGTAAGCAAACTTTTTTTTTTTTGTCTGAAGTATTAACGGTCCCCAGACTCAAAGTGGGCAGTTTTTTTATAAAGCCCAATAGCCCCGTACAGCTTACTTGACAGGGGACCCCCTGAACCATGTCGAACACCTTCCAAGTTTTGGTGGAGGTCCCACAAGCGGCCCAGCTTGTCGGAGAACCTGGCACAGGTCTTTGTGCTCTTGTGGGTGGGATAAAAGATCCACTTTCTCATTGCTTATTCACCATCTCCAGAGTCACTGAGACCACCTTGTCTTCTCCACCAGGGCATGCCAACACATTAGAGCACTCATATTAAACACAAGGCCTGTGAGCCCAAACCAGCCCACCAGTCTTTGTCATCTGGCCCTCCCTCCTAGTTTTGCAGCTGATTGTGGGGGAACTCCATTTCGCCACCTCTGGCTTTTACCCTCTGCTCCCGCTACCTGCTGTTTTCTTAACACAGAAGCCTTCTGTGTTTACAGGGGATGACTTTGCTTTCAGCGACTTTTGGATCCCTCATGGCAGGGACAGTTCTCCAGAAAGCGAGAATAATCTCCCTGAAAGGCAGCACCACCTATACAGGGCAGTACTAGAGCCACCCACAATAGGGAGTTGCTAGAGCTGAGCAAGGAGGGGACCCCTAAACTCGGCACTTTTGTTCATAGCGCTCCCCTGGAACTGCACTCTGTACATAGCACACCCCTTAGCTCTGCACTCTGTATGTTGCACACTCCTAAACTCTGTGCATAGGGCACCCCTGCACCCTGTACATCGCGCACCCCAGATATGACTGGCCCATTGAGGGCAACCATACTTCTGATGCAGTTGATTAGTGTGATAGAAGGGTCTGGCGCTGTTCCTTTAATTGAATAATACCCTACCTGCGTATAGGTTTCTAAAACAAGGCATATAAATATAAATTCCTAGGTGTAAACAAAAACGTGCAGGTATCAGATAGTGATATACTTAAATATTGGTAAATATTGTACAATTATAAATGATACGCAAGCTGTAAATATATAAAAAATATTGGTGATATCAAATCCCATGCCTGGTGTTGCTGGTTAGTATTCCAAATGACGTTAAGTGTGGGGGGAGGGGGGGGGGGGAGGAGGGGGTGAATGTGGGGAAGTGAAGGGAGGAAGGGGGAAAGGGAGAGGTTTGGGAGATCTACTCCTGGTTGAGGAACTGAAAAGTGTTTGAATCACTCCTAATAAAGTGCAAACGTGCTGGTGAAGTTCAAAGGAAGTCCTTATTGTGTAATACACTTGTTGTCAAATTCGTTTAAACTCTTATTGGTATAGTATCTTGGCATATATCTTGTGCAATATCTTGGTGCATGTGATGTTGTGGTTATAATCCTTCAATAGTTTTAAAATCCTTGCTCCTGAAAGTGCAGCCACTCACCGGATCACTTCACCCCTGCAGGGGTATCAGGCAGTTACAGTTTTGCGCCACTGTACGGCGATCACTGGCGGGAGATGGGTAGCCAGCAGCACAGAAATGCAGGAAATAAACACAGGAGGGTTTCAGATGCACACAGATAAATTGGAACCTGCCTGCTTCTGAGATCTCCCGCCAGTGATCGCCGTACAGTGGCGCAAAACTGTAACTGCCTGATACCCCTGCAGGGGTGAAGTGATCCGGTGAGTGGCTGCACTTTCAGAGCAAGGATTTTAAAACTATTGAAGGATTATAACCACAACATCACATGCACCAAGATATTGCACAAGATATATGCCAAGATACTATACCAATAAGAGTTTAAACGAATTTGACAACAAGTGTATTACACAATAAGGATTTCCTTTGAACTTCACCAGCACGTTTGCACTTTATTAGGAGTGATTCAAACACTTTTCAGTTCCTCAACCAGGAGTAGATCTCCCAAACCTCTCCCTTTCCCCCTTCCTCCCTTCACTTCACCCCCTCCTTCCCCCCCCCTCCCCCTCCCCCCCTCCCCCAACACTTAACGTCATTTGGAATACTAACCAGCAACACCAGGCATGGGATTTGATATCACCAATATTTTTTATATATTTTTTATATATTTACAGCTTGCGTATCATTTATAATTGTACAATATTTACCAATATTTAAGTATATCACTATCTGATACCTGCACGTTTTTGTTTACACCTAGGAATTTATATTTATATGCCTTATATTTATATGCCTTGTTTTAGAAACCTATACGCAGGCAGGGTATTATTCAATTAAAGGAACAGCGCCAGACCCTTATATCACACTAATCAGCTCAGCTGTCCCCATTTATGGTGACTGCTTGTTGGGCGGCAGCAGTTCCATAAATCTCACCAATAGACCTCTATTTCCACTGCGCGGGTTCACCATCCCTTATACTTCTGATGCAGCCTGCGATGGAATGGAGTTTGACACCACTGCATTAGAGGAACGCCATGTCCACCAATGCCAGGAAACGGTGGGAGAAATTCCCACTCGAGAAGCTGCACTTGGAGGGGGCCATCTTCCTTCTAAAGGCAGTGTTTCCTTGTGCGTGTTCTTTCCCGCATACTATTGGCTGGGGAACATCCCAGAAAGGTCACTGATTGGTGGAGGTGTGACATTAGCAGTCTGCTATAGATGGGCAGAGCTAACCTGATAGAACTCAATGGGGCTGTCCCATAGGCATCTCTTCCCAGGCCCACCTGCTGACCCTGGGCCTGGGTACAGATCTTTATCCCTGTCTTTTTATAGCATATGAAAGTTTAAAATAGAGACTTTAAATAACGGAAGTTTGTAATCTAGCCAGATGAAAACCTCACGGAACAGGGTGATGGAAAAATGTTGAACTGTCAGGCTATAATTGCTTTGAACCATTCTGTAGGTGGAGTATGCAGACCGGCAGCTGAGGGAGATGGGCAAGTTCCAGGTGGCCACCGATGCCTTAAAGGGTCGGGAAACCCAAGTTCCCACACGTGTGACCCGGAGTCATGCTGATGTCAGTACGGACAGTCTAGAGATGAGCGACGAGGATGAAAACCCCTTGAACTCCACAAGGTAATGCCTACGATTGACTGACTGCTTTCAGCATTTTGCACTTATGAAGGTGTTAGTGTATTTTTAATGTGTTAAAGTGAGCTCTGGCCCCCCTCCCCTCCCCAGTCCCACTTGGCAGTGTTTGATCTCTCAGTAACATGATTGGGGGGGGGAGGGGGGGGGGATATTAAGCTCCAGCTTTTTGAAATTTCCTGCTTTCTTTGGAAGTTTGTAGATTTGACATCTGAGTTGCGCCACCTGCTGCCTTCCTGTGATCGCTCCATAGATATAGAAAAAGGAGCACCAGACCAAAACCTGATGGAGAAATCCAGCCTAATGTTTTAATTGTTGGTATGAAAACTGCCAACGTGTTTCGGGGCAACATGACACCCCCCCCCCCCCCTTCATCAGGACTCAACACAAGATAAAACTTGACAAAAAAAAAACGCCATCCCAAGTGCTCAATCCTAGGACTTTCCCCCAAACAGGAATGTAATGAGCAATGGTTTCAGCGACTCGGCCCTCCTCCGGCTGGGCGGTCCTTCCAAACACTGCAAAAAATGTGCACAAGAAGGCACAAACGCCTAGTGAATTACCAAAAAAAACTTTTATTGAAACCGCATAAATGTTGTACTCACAAAATCAGACTTGTCATGTACAATGCTCCAACTGGTGAGGCATGTGACCCTACGGCCACACGGTGGAAAGTTTTGGGTGGACAGGCCCCCTACCTGGGAGCTTTGAATAGGGTGGTCCGTCCCTCGAAACGCATAAGCTTTTCCACCACCTGGCCATAGGGTCATCCGCCTCGCCAGTTGGAGCACTGTATGTGACGAGTGTGATTTTTATGTCTGCTTTTGTGCGTATAATATGGTTATGTGATTTCACTGGTTTTTTTTTTTGTTTTTTTTTTTTGCGTAATGCTCTAGGCATTTGCGCCCTCTTGTGTACATTTTTACAGGATAAAACATGGATGGGGGCATACCGCTCTATTGCTGCTCTACAACTGCTGTGAAGTTGTTCCTCCCATGCAAAGAGTTCAATACTGGTTGTAATATAGATCTATGAAATTAGAGTCCATCCAGTTTTTATCTTGCATAGAGCCCCTGATGAAGGGGGGAATCCCCTGAAAGATGTTGGCTGTTTTTATCTGTCTTTGTCTACCAAGAATTAAAATTCTATTAGACATTCATCCAGTTTCTGTCTGGCGCTCCATTCTGTATTTTAATGGTATGAGTTACCATTAGGTGCCCATTGAGGAATGCCTTGTTGTGTTGAAGTCCCCTCGCCAGAGCTATTGAGCTTGTGTGTTTTTTTTGGGGTTTTTTTAAGTCTTCTTTTTATCTGACTAGACATGCAAGTCTATAAAAGTCCCCAGTGGCTCTTTGAGTATTCACTGTAACCTGGGAAATGTGTGTACCGCTCAGGCTCGGTGGTAAGGGGTATGTGGTTCATGCTTCCACAGCCGCTGCTAGAGTGCTGACGGGATGGAACCCGCCCTGGCTCCTGGGAGGCTTCAGAGAACAAATGGGGTGGCCCCTAAAAGTCGCACATCTAGGTTTCCTGGAGTGGTAACCTCAGCTTGGACTCCAACTAGGCCACGCTTCCAACGCGTTTTACTCTGCCTCCTGGAGCGTGGGGGATCCCCGTGGCTAAGCTTCGGGGAGGCGGAGTGAAACGCGTTGGGAGCGTGGCCTGGTTGGAGTCCAGTCTGAGGTTACCACTCTACTTACCACTCCAGGACACCTATATGTGACTTTTAAGGGCTCATCCCATTTTTCCCTGAAGGCTCTTTGAGTATGTTGTATGTTGGAAGTCCAGTGGTGGGATCTCTTTGGCTTTCGATTCACTTAATCCTGGACTGTATGTCTAGGCTCCCTGGACTGAAATGCGTCATATGGAGTATTGTTGCAGGTTGTACTGTAAATGTTGAAATTGATTGTGTGACCGTAAATTGCTATATGACAGATCATTGTCTGATCTTTTCATGTTTGTGCCCTCATCAGAGATTCTTCTTGCAGAAAGAATGGGCGGGCCCATCAAGAACCTTCCTCCTCCGCCGCCGCCCAGACAGACAGTCCGGAACCCTTGGCTCCTAACCGCCTCCCCAAAAAAGTGGAGTCATTGGAGAGCCTGTACTTCACACCCATCCCCACCACCCGCACACAGTCCAAGCTGGACAGCAGCGTGGGCTCCATCGCGGACTTCTCTTTGGATTCCAGCAAGAAGACTCGCTCCGCCCGAAGACGGACCACCCAGGTAATCAACATCACAATGACAAAGGTGAGCAGAAGAGACCCATCTGTATCTGTACAAAGCTAAATGGGGATGGGCTCCTAATTCACCAGGAGGGAGACCAGAGAGCAGGATCAGCAAACTTTTTTGTGGGGCTTCTATCTGATGTTGCTTGTAGAGGTCTTCGACCTGGAAAAAGTATGCCTATCAGTGAAGTCCAGACATCCCTATGTGCATGCTTGTATTGGGTACAAAAAGTATTAAAGCAAGTGAATAAACACGACAGCCAGGAAAATTGACATTTGCAGAATGAGAAGTAGTGATGACCGCCTCCATGTCTCCCATGGAAAAGGTTAATTTATCTGGAATATTGCCACCTGTGGCCTAACCTTGCCTGACCCTCCAACATTGGCACTTCACACCCACAGGTCTAGTTTGAAGGCCTTCAACCTGTCGCCATCACAGACTGTTATAAAAATAACCACTACCTCAAAAATTCATTCTAGCAAGGCTGTTCCAACAGGGGGCGCTTCTGTTGGCCACTGAGGCTGCCTAATATAGTGATGGGCCAGTAGTAATGAAGAGGTTTGCGACTATCTCTGGCACTGCCCAGAGTTTTTTAATAGATTGCACCAGCATTGAGATGTGACAGTGAGAGTTCCAGTGGCCACTGTGAAGGTATTCACCCCCCCCCTATTGTCGGCACTTATAGATGTAGAGGTTTATTTGATTTTTACAGTACAGTTGCTCTTTAGTTAACGCTTGGTGTATACAGCTTTTTGCACATGAATATTTGAGTTGTATTGTTTTCAATTTTTGCCTTCATAGCTGTACTGGTATCATCAAGTAAACTGGTTCAAATCAGCCCCGATTCCTGGATCTTCACCCTGCCCCAGATCTCCCTAATTCCTGCACCTTCACTCCTTCCAGATGGTCCCCAATTCCTGCACCTTCACTCCTTCCAGATGGTCCCCAATTCCTGCACCTTCACTCCTTCCAGATGGTCCCCAATTCCTGCACCTTCACTCCTCCCAGATGGTCCCCAATTTCTGCACCTTCACTCCTCCCAGATGGTCCCCAATTTCTGCACCTTCACTCCTCCCAGATGGTCCCCAATTTCTGCACCTTCACTCCTCCCAGATGGTCCCCAATTTCTGCACCTTCACTCCTCCCAGATGGTCCCCAATTCCTGCACCTTCACTCCTTCCAGATGGTCCCCAATTTCTGCACCTTCACTCCTCCCAGATGGTCCCCAATTTCTGCACCTTCACTCCTCCCAGATGGTCCCCAATTTCTGCACCTTCACTCCTCCCAGATGGTCCCCAATTTCTGCACCTTCACTCCTCCCAGATGGTCCCCAATTTCTGCACCTTCACTCCTCCCAGATGGTCCCCAATTTCTGCACCTTCACTCCTCCCAGATGGTCCCCAATTTCTGCACCTTCACTCCTCCCAGATGGTCCCCAATTTCTGCACCTTCACTCCTCCCAGATGGTCCCCAATTTCTGCACCTTCACTCCTCCCAGATGGTCCCCAATTTCTGCACCTTCACTCCTCCCAGATGGTCCCCAATTTCTGCACCTTCACTCCTTCCAGATGGTCCCCAATTTCTGCACCTTCACTCCTTCCAGATGGTCCCCAATTTCTGCACCTTCACTCCTCCCAGATGGTCCCCAATTTCTGCACCTTCACTCCTTCCAGATGGTCCCCAATTCCTGCACCTTCACTCCTCCCAGATGGTCCCCAATTCCTGCACCTTCACTCCTCCCAGATGGTCCCCAATTCCTGCACCTTCACTCCTCCCAGATGGTCCCCAATTCCTGCACCTTCACTCCTCCCAGATGGTCCCCAATTTCTGCACCTTCACTCCTCCCAGAAGGTCCCCAATTCCTGCACCTTCACTCCTCCCAGATGGTCCCCAATTTCTGCACCTTCACTCCTCCCAGATGGTCCCCAATTTCTGCACCTTCACTCCTCCCAGATGGTCCCCAATTTCTGCACCTTCACTCCTCCCAGATGGTCCCCAATTCCTGCACCTTCACTCCTCCCAGATGGTCCCCAATTCCTGCACCTTCACTCCTCCCAGATGGTCCCCAATTCCTGCACCTTCACTCCTCCCAGATGGTCCCCAATTCCTGCACCTTCACTCCTCCCAGATGGTCCCCAATTCCTGCACCTTCACTCCTTCCAGATGGTCCCCAATTCCTGCACCTTCACTCCTCCCAGATGGTCACCAGAATAGGCTGCTGGACTTCTTCATACCAACATCTGTGGCCATTGGTACTGGGAGATGGGCAGGCCAGCTTAACACCCGTGATTAAAGGGAAGTGGGTCAGCCATGCGTACAGAAGCTCAGGCCAGGCTTTTACAGCCTAACGAGCTGTCAGTTACAGCCTATGGAAAGGCGTCTTTAGGTGCCACTGAAAAATGCATTGCATGCATGCCCGGGCCCCATGTGTCATAGGTCGCTGATCCCTGGTCTCTCCAATCTCTTGTCTGTCTTCTAACACAGCGAACGAAGGAGGAAGTGGAGACCGAGCCAGAGAGCGCCAACACCTCATTCTACAGCCTGCGCTCAGGTATCTCGCTGCAGGCTCTCAACCAGCAAAGCAGCACACGTCAAAGTGGTAGACCACAGCCAGCTGTCTCTGCCCCAGCTCTCACTAGCCTACCGTCCCAGGAATCTCTGGTGAAACGTGAGCGCGCATCATCAGACGACAGCTTCAATAACTCCGACCTCGATGTCCTTAGGAACTTACCCGGTTACCGTAGCAAAACGCGCAGTTCTGCCCGTCTGTCCACGACAAGCGGTAAGTGTCTCATGGGCACACCAGGCTTCTCCCTGTCTTTCTAGAACACCAGTCCCTTACCTTTTTGTTAGCTTGACAGTTGAGTTGAGTGATATTGATTAACTATCATCAACCTCCCTAAAGCTGTGTAGGAGAAGGCTGTACAGGGGCACCAAAAATAATACACACGGACAATAGGGTTTTGTATCTTGCCCTCAAGAGGTTGCAATCTAAGCCAAGACAAAAGGACTGTAGGCAAAGGATGCTTGGTATGACGTGTTGTGTAGTGAAATTTGGGGAAACGTCCAATGCTGGTAGACAACCATGAATCAATTGAAGCTCCAACGGTTTCTACAAAATAAAGGGAGGCGGAACAGTTACAATACAAATCAATAATTTTACAAAACAGTGCAGCGCTACTCCCTTTATTACCCAACCACAAATAGTGTTAATAACATATCAAAACGGTATAACATACAGAAAGGTTAACCGTGTTCTAAAAGTTAAACTGTCCCAAAAAGAACCAAAATAAAAGTATCCAAAGTGATAGTGCAAGGCGCTTGTTTTACAATGTAATCAATGGCAAATAGAGAGTTCAGCAAAAAAAAAAAATATTCCAGAAGTCATGTAGTACCAACTATCTTCTGGCATTCTCCCAGTGTGTAAAAACTATTTCCCTCCACCAGCGGAAAAGTGCGGGAGAAATCCGCAGCTTACCAGATGCCTTTGACCATCACTGTCACAGCAAATGGTCAAAGAGTGCTGTTGGGGTTAATCTAGCCAACTCCCCAGCCAATGGGATCGCCTGTGCTCTGGACACATCAGCCGCGATGTCTCTCAGGGATAAAAGGCAAGTAACCATCCCATAGCGTAAAACCGTATAGAAGAGTTTATTGAACATAAAAGATGTACACTTCAACCATCTGCAGGCCGAACAGGCTACACAGCACATAAATGCCTAACAAACACATAGCGTTCCTATGGCTTGCTGTAGGTCCATCCTGTTTGACCAATCACTTGCGGTGAGTGATTTCAATCCCGTAGTCCCCTACTAGTGTGTTTTCGTCACCGATGACGTCAGGGGGGTGGGCCACAAGTCAAGGATTAGGAGGGTACTGCTCATGGGACTTTACAATCTAAAAGGGAGTGGTAACTGATACAAAAGATAATGTTAGGGATGAGTTGATGGAAAAAGTAAAAGTCCAACTCTTAGGTGGAGATGGGATGGGCCACACTGAAGAGATGAGTTCTCAGGGCTTGCCTAAATGTAGACAGAGTAGGAGATAGCTAGACTGATTGGTGTAGGGAGTTCCAAAGAATGTGAGAGGCTCTGAAGTCCTGGAGGTGAGCATGGGAGGAGATGACTAGGTAACTAGAGAGGAATTCACTTTGGAAGGAGCAGAGAGGATGGTTTGGGTAGGATTGCGAGATGAGGTTGGTGGCGTTGCCTAAGGCATAGTTGTAAATGGCTCTGTATGTGGAAGGCTGGATCTTCTTATGGATCGTTGGGTCTTTCATAAGATAGAAAAGTTGTGGTCTGAGTCGAGGTTGCTTCTTTTTTTATTCGGGGTACAGATGAATGTCAGATCGGAGGAGCAGCGCAGGCTAAGCCAAAGAGATGCGTGTGAGAAGATGGTTGGGAAGTAATGGCCTTAAGCGTGAAGGTTTTATCTAGGCATGAAAGCCAAGGAGATTGGAGGTGCTCTTGGAGTGAGGCCTTTATAGGTGGCAACTAGGACTTTGTGCTGGCTTCCTATTCTCAAAGGATTCAACTCAAAGACTGACAGAGTTATAGAGCAAGAGGAAAGGGTATCCGCTGAGTTGCAGCGTTCATAACATGGAAGTGGATTTGAGACGTACAAGACTGCACAGGAAGCTGTTGCAGAATTAGGGGCTGTTGCACGAACGAGCATTAGAGTGTCATTGTCGTTCCAGGTCGCAGCAGCTTCTATGTGAGCACATGCCAGGATGAACCCGACCCACAGGAAGACTGGAACAGAATTGCAGAACTGCAGCAACGGAACAGAACCTGCCCTCCGCATCTGAAGACTTCCTATCCTGTGGAGTCCCGGGTACGTACATGGTATATAGGGGGGTCTCTGAAAGATCGTAGGTTGGAGGGACCCATCCCTGGCTGTCTGAAGAGCCTTAAAGGAGTCATCTCTATCTAGTTTTTTTATTAATGTTTTTTTTGTCTGGTTTTCTCAAGTTGTTTAAAGTGATAGTAAATTATTATGTGAAGTGCTGGACTGGATGGACAGGGAAATCCTTTGGCACTTAAAACAGTTCATGTATGAATTTCATCAGATGTTGAGCTTCAAATGACGGGAATTACTTGTAAAGTCCATCAAAAGCCAAGATCGAGCCTTCTGGTTTTGGATAGAGAGGGGAACCGATAAACCTCCCCCCGAGGTTTTCCTTCACTTCCTGTCCTAGAGACAAAGGATGAAATGAGAGGAAATCTCTCCAGGCGCCATTTGCCACAGGGACAGGTCCTCATTGGTAGTATTCTCTCTGATGTCCTGTTCTGGTGACAACTGGAGCATTTTAGGTTGCCTATCACTTTCTTTGCCACTGGTGACCAGGATAAAGGAAGTGAATCTCCCCAGCGGGCACATAGCCACATGGGACCTAACCATTCCACATTCCATCCAGGGCTTGACAAATTTGTTTGGAATCTAGGAGCCAGGTAAAAAAGTTAGGAGCCAGGTTTTTTTAACCACCAACAAAGACTATAAAAGTTAACCAATCTTAAAATAGCGAATAGCGCCGCTAAAACGAAGGTAAAGTGGCGCTAAAAATAGCGCCGCTTTACCACTGACGCCCCCCGCGTGTGAAAGGGCTCTAAGACCCCTTTCACACCGTGCCGCCTATAGCGTCGGCGGTAACGCCGCTATTTATAGCGGCGTTTTACCGTCGGATTTGCAGCGCATTTCGGCCGCTAGTGGGGTGCTTTTAACCCCCCGTTTGCACCCGAGAAAGGGTTAAAACCGCCCGCAATGCGCCGCAATAGCGGAGTTTTGCCGGCGGTATCCCAGCGCTGCCCCCTTTATTTCAATGGGGAGCAGCGGTGGAGGAGCGGTAAACACACCGCTCCTTCACCGCTCCAAAGAAGCTGCTGACAGGACTTTTCCTGATGTCCTGCCAGCGCAGCGCTCCGGTTTGAAAGCCCTCGGGCTTTCACACTGGAGACAATGCTGCAGCTGTTTGAGGGCGGATTGCAGGCGCTATTTTTAACGCTATAGCGCCTGCAAAACGCCCTCGGTGTGAAAGGGGTCTAAAGGTCCAATCAGGTCCGCCTGAAAAACTGACAGGCGAACCTGATCAGACAGCCCGTGTGAAAGGGGCCAAGCAGGGAGATGACAAATAATACATTCATTTTAATTTTAAGAAAAAAATAAACAGTTTTTACTTAAGAAAAAATAAAAAAATAAAAGCTATTGCGCTGCCTCCATTAGCATTGCATTAGCATTGCTGGTTGTAATACCAACGGCCACCACAAGATGGCGCCAGATTCCAGAAGGACCGAAGGCCTCAATTAGCGGCCGCGGCCTCAATTAGCGGCCAGCGCAGCCCGACGCGATCGCACGGGGGGGGGTCGTAGTCCACACAGACACAGGATACCCCCAGCTGTGCCGCCCCAGGCGCCAGGTCGCTAATTCTAGTCGCAAATGCGACCTGGCGCCCGGGGTTTGTCGAACCCTGATTCCATCCATTCCCATTTAAAGGTGTTCCATGAAATTACTTTTATCCTAGCTTGCAAACTTGCTCTTCTAGTCCATCTGACCCTTTTGAAGCTTTAGACCTAAGATGGCCAATGCTTTACAGCTGAAGTTTCAGCCGCTTACATTTTGCTTTTCCTGGTTCCTCTCTTCGCCCCTCATCAAGATGCAAATTATATTTTTAAATAAAACCTTTCCGTTTTCAATGCATGTCTTCTTTATTAAGAAGCTCACAGTGTGCAGTGAAATCAGAGTAAGAAATTGGAGTCCAGGAAAAAAAGCCAGTGCAGCTGTGCAAGACTGTAGAGAAGGACGGGGTTCAGATTTAAACATATCGGTAACCTTTCTATTGCTTATCCCTCAGCCGTCCTTATCATCCGCCATAACCGATGAGGAGATGAAGACAGGAGACCCTAAAGAGACATTACGACGAGCCACATTGCTGCCCTCTCAGATCCAGATCCACGAGCCTCAACCCAACACCCGGAGGATGACGCTGAGTTCTACCGGGGTAGAGCATTCTTCAGCAGGAGGCAGAATAGCCACCCGACAGCAGATGAAGAGGGTGTCAGAAGAGTCTCATTACGGCCCGGATACCCCAGAGGTAACTACACCCGCTGTGCCCATTATGAGGGGTTCCCTCATCCCTGTGCTGAGTTCCCGGGTCTGTACACCCGCTGTGCCCATTATGACGGGTTCCCACCATCCCTGTGCTGAGTTCCCGGGTCTGTACACCTGATGTGCCCATTATGAGGAGTTCCCACCATCCCTGTGCTGAGTTCCCGGGTCTGTACACCTGATGTGCCCATTATGAGGAGTTCCCACCATCCCTGTGCTGAGTTCCCGGGTCTGTACACCCGCTGTGCCCATTATGAGGAGTTCCCACCATCCCTGTGCTGAGTTCCTGGGTCTGTACACCTGCTGTGCCCATTATGAGGGGTTCCCTCATCCCTGTGCTGAGTTCCCTGATTTGTACACCTGCTGTGCCCATTATGAGGGGTTCCCACCATCCCTGTGCTTAGTTTCCGGGTCTGTACACCACCTGTGCCCATTATGAGGGGTTCCCACCATCCCTGTGCTGAGTTCTCGGGTCTGTACATCTGCTGTTCCCATTATGAGGGGTTCCCCCATCCCTGTGCTGAGGTCCTGGGTCTGTACACCTGCTGTGCCCATTATGAGGAGTTCCCATCATCCCTGTGCTGAGTTCCTGGGTCTGTACACCTGCTGTGCCCATTATGAGGGGTTCCCACTATCATTGTGCTGAGTTCCCTGATTTGTACACCTGCTGTGCCCATTATGAGGGGTTCCCACCATCCCTGTGCTTAGTTTCCGGGTCTGTACACCACCTGTGCCCATTATGAGGGGTTCCCACCATCCCTGTGCTGAGTTCTCGGGTCTGTACATCTGCTGTTCCCATTATGAGGGGTTCCCCCATCCCTGTGCTGAGGTCCTGGGTCTGTACACCTGATGTGCCCATTATGAGGAGTTCCCATCATCCCTGTGCTGAGTTCCTGGGTCTGTACACCTGCTGTGCCCATTATGAGGGGCTCCCACTATCATTGTGCTGAGTTCCCTGATTTGTACACCTGCTGTGACCATTATGAGGGGTTCCCACTATCAGGATATTTGATTTTCTGGTGAATCTTCTGGTCGAAAGATCTCATGAAGGACATAAGCTATAAGAAGTCGGGGGGCTGAGTCACAGCTAAAATCTTTCTTGGGCTGGATGACCCATTCAAGAAGTGCAGCTCAGTGATTGGTCATTTTGGTCTCTTCTATCCATGTATGTAATATGTAATGATTGTTGCTGCAGTTTGGTGAAGAGATCCTGAAGGAAAAGTTCCATGTGTTGTAGGACTCTGTGCCACACTCGGAGCCAAATAATGTTTATTGGTGTATGGTGTTTTTTCTCTTCACCTCTGAATTCATGCCGCTTTCTCTTCTTACTAGGCCAAGAAGTCAGCAAGTTGCTTTCCACGTCCGATGACTCCCAAAGACAAGCCGGAGAGTCGCAGAATTTCCACAGCAGAGAGCAAAGCGAGCGTCAGCCAGCAGGTGACCTGCCCCAAAGATTTCTGCCGCAGTAATGTGCATTGGAATGTGTTGTGTGAGGGGCTCTGGCCCCAGCACAGTTCCTAGGCCAGATTGTGCCTTGTATGATTATTATATATTTTTTTTATTAACTGAAGAGCTGAAAAGCAGACTTGGTCCGTTTTGCATCTCAGTGCTTTTGCTCTTTATAGTCGAAGTTGGGGGTAGACCACCTTGGTACGGTTGATGCACGGCGTACATGTGGTTTCATAGACCTACCTATGGCATTCACTTAGACCAGCGTTGTCAATCTCCATTTCATAGCAGGCTACATCAGCATTATGGTTGCCACCAAAGGGTTGGTTGTATCTGTAAAACTAGCCCCCCCCCCCCCAACCTCCCTTACATCACAGTACACCCCCCTTACTATGTGCTGTTGCTGGGGGCAGAGCTGGGAAGAAGTGAGTGCAGGATCTGGAGGAGGGCTGGAGTCAGCTGCCGAAGTCTGCTGAATGCTGAGACAAGGGGATGCTGCGGCTGCACAGAGAAGTGCAGGATCAGTTGGAGGAGTTCTGTATATATGCATATATGGGATGGAATTGTGTGTCTAGTATGAACCCTTTTCAGTGCTGACCACCATTTTGTTTTGTTTTTCTCCACCACAGCCCTCCAAGCGTCAGCCCATGGGCTTCAGCATCCTGAACACCCCCAAGAAGCTGGGTTCTAATTTACTGAAGAGGGGTCTTAACAAAAAATCCACTCCTAAAAGTACCCCACAGGGGCAAGGATCTACCAGCGGAGCCAGCAAGTCCCCACGGCTTTCGGTTCGCAAATCACCAGGCAGAAAATCACCCAGAGCGTCCACAGCAAAGTCTCCCAAGACAACCAGCAAGGTGGGTACTCAATGTACTGTAGATGTGTATTTATTGGCAGCGTGTGCTAATGTGATGTAAAAGCAATGGGAGTGCACATTTACTAATAAAAAAAAATACAATTATTAGTAAGGATAACTGACTTTGAATATTGGCCAAAAGCCATTGCGCCCGGCATCCTTAGCAGGTAGACACATTAGATGATTTTTCCTGGATGTGTTTTGGGGGTGAAACCAGATTACTATGGCTCCAATCTTATTAGACCACCCTCTGTAGGACCAACTATATCCCTTATCTCTACTTATTTTTAAAGTGGAACTGTCCTCATTCAAGCTTTTTCACTCGCTGCTTGAGCTAGAATCTACTATCCAAACAATGGTTTCCTCTGCACTAGCTTCGGAGGCCACACCTGGACTTGCTGGACTGGATTTGCAGGCCTACCCTTTGGGCACTGGGCTCTGCATTGTGGACTGTGCAGGTATCCCTGGAGCACTTTCCAGGTCCAGAGCTGTGGCAGTGCCCTAGGTGTGACCTTGTCTCTAAAGACTCAGTGTGAGTAAGGGCTAAAGCACCAGCTGCCCTGGTTTGATAGTACTGGAGGCTTATGCCACATTGGACCTGGAACAAGGAAAAACACATTCTTGCTGCCACGGACAATCTCAGCCCATACTCCCCTGTCAGTTCTGGGTGTGTTTGCCTGGTATCCCCAGATGGAACCTACACCGGTAGTCTGAAACCTGGGACTTTTGTTGCTATAGGGTTGTCATCAGCTGGGGTCTGTTTGTGCCCAGCTACAGGAGCATTCTAACAGAGTCTCTAAGTGCACTCCAGCGCCATCTCCTGCAGAATCGGTCTCTAACCTTCCTGAGCCCTTAAATTAAACCGGATCTGGCAGCCTGTTATCATTTCCGATTCATATTCATCATCCTAGTGGTCTATATTGGGAGATGATGTTTTTGGTCATTGCAGTCTCCAGCAGTTGACTCTGTGGGTGGTTTCTACAGAATATCCTACATAAATCGGCCTACATTTACCTTCCATACTGTCGCTGGGGTAGACCTTCATTTTATAAAGCGGTTGGAGCTATGTCTGGAGCCTAGTGTTTTTTAGTTGTGATGGATGGTTACAAGCCTCTAATATTGTGTCTCCCAAGGGACTGCTATCTGGAAATGCATAGGGCACTCTGGTTACATGTGTGGGACACTTATGAGTTCGATTTACCCTTTTGAGGCCCATCATTCCTTTCAGAGTAATTTCGGTTCCTCAGATAATGCTGATCCCCTTGTCGTATAGGGCACACCTCGAAATGACCTTGACGCCTCAATGTCCTTCATAGACACTTGTTGCTCGAAGCACTGAACCATATATCCACTCTAGTGCTTTTTCTTGGCATTCCTATTGTTCTACACTTGAATGATCTTCCTTAAGAGGGTCAGCTTTCTGGACTGCTGCAGCCAGAACTTTTTATTGGACCCAACTCCTGCAAGCTGCAACTGGATAAGACCTCACGGGTGTCCATTGTTGGAACTATCTGTCACCAACAGACAAGGTTGTTCAGCTCACATCTTCATTAAAGAAAGAAATGACGAGTGTCCACATTACCACCTGGTGACTCCTCGCCCATGTCTTCTGATCTTCACTAAAGAACGATCTTGATGAGTGTCCACATTAGCACCTGGATGCTCCTCCATGGCTTCTGATAGTGTCTACACTCTGTGGGCAAGTGGCTCCTTTCCTGACTATCAGGGAAAATCCCCCCCTTCCCCTTTAGGAGCTTGTAGGGTACTGAGTGATTACCCTTCCAACATCTCCTCTCCTTCTCTAGTTGATGCTGTTTGTCCCTCCTTTAGATCCACAGGGACCGTCTATATGTTGTCCCCCTCTCACAGGTACCAAAGGTCCCTAATGTGAACCCTCCATCTCCTAGGATTAATGAGGTGATTTCATCTTCCCCCTCATACGAGGACTTCATTTTCGTGTGGGGTCAGTGGCACACTTGCTTCATGTTTTTTGGAGTACTCTTGCTGTGGTTGGGTCTCTTGACCTGGACGCTGTTGGACATCAAGATCTTGGCCTTCACAAAGGTTTAGGAATTCTCTGTGACTGGTTGAGTGACCTTAGGTTAAGGCCTATATCGCCTGCACACCAAGAATCTTTGAAATAACGTCCAAAAAGTTTATTGAAGCAATTGCATCACGGCATAAAAATTATGTTTTGGGACTGTGGAGGACCCATCCGTCAGCCATTTGATCTGGACTCCATGCTAAAGGTCATTAAGAGCGTTACTTTCCACCCACATGGTCTCGCTTTGGACTGTGTGCTGCCTCTTCAACTTGTAGTCTCCATTTCATGGGGAGAGATTTCGGCATCTGGTTCTGCCTCATTTCTTTATCGTACATCACGGGACACAGAGCAGCCATAATGACTAACTGGGTTATAGGCCACCTATAGGTGAATGCACACAGGCAAACCAAAAAAGACAGGAAGTCCTCCCCTGTATAACCCCTCCTACACAGGAAGTACCTCAGTTTTTTCGCCAGTGTCTTCAAGGTGATGTAGACCTGCTGGCGTCCAGGTTCAACAGGAAACTAGACAGTTTTGTGTCCAGAACCAGGGACCTACTGTCTTTAGGGGCAGATGCCCTGATAATTCCGTGGGATCGGTTTTCCCTGATATATGCCTCCAATAAACCCCCCCCCCCCCCCCCCCCCCAATCCGGCTGTTGCCAAGGCTACTATGCAGGATCCGGGAAGAGAGAAAGCCGGTAATCCTAGTAGCTCCGGCCTTGCCCAGAAGGACTTGGTACGCACACGGATTGTAAAGGCGGTGGGAAACCCCTGGGTTCTTCCACTCCGTCTGGATCTGCTCTCACAGGATCCAATATTCCACCCTGCTTTACGGTCTCTAAGTTTAACTGTTTGGTTATTGAAACCAGGATCTTAAGGAACCGGGGCATTTCTGGGTCAGTATTGTCTACCATGTTGAGTGATAGAAAGCCAGTTTACAGAAATATCTACTATAGAGTCTGCAGATCCTATATTGCCAGGAGGTGGCACCCCCATAGATATATAATCGGGAGAGTTTTTTGGCTTTGCTGCAAAAAGGGTTGGATATGAATCTGGCCTTAAGTACAATTAAAGGTCAAATCTCGGCCTTGGCAATCTTTTTTTCAGAGGCCTATTGCTTCTCACTCCTTAGTACGAACATTTGTACAGGGGATAGATCGTGTGCTTCCACCGGTCAGGCCTCCTCTGTGCCCTTGGGATTTTAGTACTGGGGGTTTTACAGAGGCAGCCCTTTGAGCCTATCTGGCAAATTCATTTAGTCCTCTTGACAAGAAAATTAGTTCTCTTGGTGGCAATGACATTGACCAGAAGGGTGTCGGAGTTGGTGGCTCTGTCCTGTAAAGAACCTTATTTGATCTTGCACCAGGATAGGGCGGTTTTGCGGCCACAACCAGAATTTTTGCCCAAAGTCGTGTCCAGTTTTTATCTAAATCAAGATATTATTCTACCTTTCCTTTTTTCCGAATCCACAGTCTTCAGAAGAGAGATTTTCATTCTCTTGACGTAGTACGGGCTGTCAGTCTATCTGAAAATGTCGGCTCAGATGCGGAAGACTTATGGTCGGTTTTATATTGCCAGAAGGTCCCAAGATGGCATTTAAGCAAACTATTTCTCAGTGGATCCGCCAGGTGATTGTTCAGGTGTATGGTTTAAGGGGTAAGTCCCCACCATTTCCAGTAAAGGCACACTCTGCCAGAAGAGTGAGTGCTTCATGGGCAGTTTGTCCTCAAGCATCTATGGCTGAGATTTGCAAGGCTGCTACTTGGTCTTCGGTACATACATTCACTAGGTTGATAGGAGATGTTGCATTTGGACGCAGTGTACTGCAGGCAGCAATAATAGACCCTGTTGTTCTGATTGTGTTTCTTGGGTCTTAATGGGTTCCCTCCCCTCAGAGCATTTCTTGGGGACATCAGTTAGTTATCATGGCTGCTCTGTGTCCTGTGATGTACGATAACGAAATTATGATTTTTACTACAGCTTACCTGTAAAATCCTTTTCTTGGAGTACATCACGGGACACAGAGATCCCTCCCCTCTTGTTTGGCAAGTTTATTGCTTGCTACAAAACGGAGGTACTTCCTGTGTAGGAGGGCTTATACAGGGGAGGACTTCCTGTTTTTTTTGGTTTGCCAGTGTCCATTCACCTATAGGTGGCATATAACCCAGTTAGTCATTATGGCTGCTCTGTGTCCCGTGATGTACTCCAAGAAAAGGATTTTACAAGTAATCCTAATTTTCTGCAAGTCAAGAAGAAACTATAGGGTACATTCAGAGGACATCATGGGGCCTGACCAGCTAAAAGAAGGTCTTCTTCAGAGGCTAACCTGCAGTCTTCTGAGGAAGCCTCTTGAGAGTCCATCCTTGTTCCGGTCCTTGATGATAAAGTGAATGTTTTCAGCTGTTTAAGGCACCTGCCCCATGCTCCACAGCTATTTATACTTTGCTGGATTAGGGCAGGCCAGGTGGCCTTTAGTACAGTGTTCTAGATTAGGCAGGCAGGTCCCCCAGTAACACCGCCGGGAGTTTGTGGTGGAAGGGTCTGCTCGTACTTTTGTCTTCTGATGTCTTCAGTAGTATGGAGTGGCTATTTGTCTTCATTCCTGCTTGCCTTTTGTTGAAGTCCTCTGCACCCTGCCTGGTGCTCTTTGAGCTGTTCTAAAATCCTGGAGTCCTTTGGCTATCCTTTTTGGGTTATTACGCTGTGAGGTTTCTCACCAATTTGAACATCTGATTTCAAGATTTGTTGACTGGCCAGGCAATCTCACTCTGTTCTTGGAATCTGATTCTAAAGGTTGGTTCCCAATGTGTGTGTGTGTGTGTGTGTGTGTGTGTGTGTGTGTGTGTGTGTGTGTGTGTGTGTGTTTTTTTTGTTTTTTTGGGTGACCACATCCAGTTGGTCTATTCTTTTCTTTCATAGTCGGGTAGTTATGATGTTCCATCCTTTTTGGGTGGAGGTTTTATATCACTGCTGATGCAGGCTTCGTGTTCCTTGGGTGGAGCCATTGTCAATGGCGGTGATCTTTACCGTCCTGTTCCACATGCTGAAATCTGCCGCAAACACTCTTGAGCACAGGGTACGTCCAGAGGTCTTCATGGGGACCTGACTAGCTAAATGAAGGTCGTCTTCAGAGGCTAATCTGCAGCCTGCTAAAGAGGCCTCTTGACGGTGATCTCTACGGTCCTGCTCTGAGCATCAGGTTCATCATCTGGGGAATTCATCTCATTCGGATAAGAATCAGTCATTGGTACTCCCTTGGTTTACCTCTGTTTCATTTGAAATCCACTAGTGGCTGTTGTCCAGCTGTATTGCTTTTGGATATCCCAACTTTGTATAATTCAAAATCTATTTCCTTCTGTCCATTGAGTGACACGGGTCCCACTGCGTTGTGTTATTGGTCCTGTGTATTGCATTCTCACAAAACTGAGGCATGCTGGGTAGGGTAGGCCATTGTCTCCAGCCTCCTGAAGGTGGCAGTATAACCCGAATGTTGTGCAATCCCATATCCCCCAATTGACTTGAAGAAATGGATATTGTGGTAGCTACATTTTTTTTTCTTTTTTTTTTTCTCTTAGGCCCCTTTCACACTGGGGCGGTGAGTCTGTCTGCAGTAACGCTTTACCGTCAATTTTATTGCGCTATTCGTCCGCTAGCAGGGGTTAAAAACCAAGAAAGGGTTAAAAAACAGCCGCAAAGGGGTTAAAACCACAAAACGATAGCCGTGCTGCCCCATTGATTCCAACTGGCAGGACCTTTTTTTTTTTTTTTTTTTTTTTTTTTTCTTTTTTTTTTTTTTGCGTCCTGCCAGCGCACCGCTCCAGTGTGAAAGCCTGAGGGCTTTCACACTGGAGAGACAGCAGTGGCTCTTTCAGGGCGCTTTGCAGGTGCTATTAGCGCTGTAGCGCCTGCAAAGCGCCCCAGTGTGAAAGGGGTCTTCGTCCTAGGTGAACAGGGGAGAGAGAGAGAAAATCTATTCAAGACCGCTATGTATTCTGTTTAAGCAAAACATTGATGAACCCAACACTGCCGCTCTGTCATGAATGCATATTGTAGATGGCATGCAATATCTAATATCAGAGGTGCCAATGCTTGCTCTGCTCCATAGTCTGAAGCCCACACACAGCACCTCAGAGTGCAATTCACACTGGGACCCTTAAGATACCTCAGTACTGATTTCCCTTCATACACCAGTTTGCATGATGTACAGATTTTCAGGGTATAGCTGTGAATTATCGCTCTGTAGCTTTATTTGCTTACTGGCTTTCCATTTCCCCAGGTGACACTGGCAGCGGACCCCCAGGTAATGGTGGAGGGTGATGATGCACTGTGGTGATTGGTGTGCTGTGTTTTCACATAGAACCTCTAAAGGTTTATTTTATTTTTTTCTCCGATTTTAGATTTGATATTGGATAATATTCGTCGTTTACAAAACTGACATTACAAATCAAAATGTTTCTACTGTGACCGACCAGAGGAACTGAAATGTTCCAGAATATACAGTATAAGGGAGGGTTGGTGTGATTAGAAAATAAGAGTCAAAGGAGTTGTTCACATGGGTGGTAAGAATGGGCAATTTGGCTGCATTTTTTTATTGCCCTTTAAAAGCCTAACAAGGCAGCCATACAGTGAGTGAAAAAGTATTTGATCGGCTGCTGATTTTGTATGTTTGTCCCACTG
Organism: Lithobates septentrionalis; assembly: GCA_037952835.1. NCBI lineage: Eukaryota > Metazoa > Chordata > Amphibia > Anura > Ranidae > Lithobates > Lithobates septentrionalis. The sequence goes on from JBBDGP010003885.1 coordinate 101,012, forward strand.
ACAAAGAAATGATCCGTCTATAATTTTATTGGTCTGTTTATTTTAACAGTGAGAGACAGAATAACAAAAATATGCAGAAAAACGCATTTCAAAAAAGTTATAAATTGATGTTCATTTTAACCGCTTCAATACAGGGCAATTTCACCCCCTTCCTTCCCAGGCCAATTTTTAGTTTTCAGCGCTGTCCCACTTTAAACGTCAATTGCGCGGTCGTGCAACGTTGTACCCAAAAAAAATTGACGTCCATTTTTCCCCACAAATAGAGCTTTCTTTTGGTGGTATTTGATCGCCTCTGCGGTTTTTATTTTTTGCGCTATAAACAAAAGAAGAGCGACAGTTTTGAAAAAAACACAATATTTTTTACTTTTTGCTATAATAAATATCCCAAATTTTTTTTTTTTAAAAACAAATTTTTTCCTCAGTTTCGGTCGATACGTATTTTTCTACATATTTTTGGTAAAAAAAATCACAATAAGCATATATTGATTGGTTTGCGCAAAAGTTATAGCGTCTACAAAATACGGGATAGATTTATGGCATTTTAAAAATATATATATATTTATTTTTTTAGCAGCGATCGCGATTTTTTTTCGTGACTGCGACATGGCGGACACATCGGACACTTTTGACACATTTTTGGGACCATTCACATTTTATACAGCGATCAATGCTATAAAAATGCATTGATTACTGTGTAAATGTGACAGGCAGTGAAGGGGTTAACCACTAGGGGGCGGGGAGGGGTTAATGTTTCCTAGGGAATGATTTTAACTGTAGGGGGAGGGGACGCACAAGGGGAGGAGACCGATCAGTGTTCCTCCGTTATGGGAACACAGATCGCTCTCCTCTCACCTGACAGGCTGTGGATGTGTGTGTTTACACACACACACATCCACGGTCCGGCCCGGTTAACGGGCAATCGCGGGTGCCCGGCGGACATCGCGGCCGCCGGGCACACGCACCGAGTCCCGAGCAAGGCGGCGGGGGCGTGCGCGCCCCCTAGACGGCCGGGAATCCCAGGACGTGATATGACGTCCACCCAGGATGGGAGATCCCATCTGTGGATGTCGTATGACTATGGCTGGGTAGGAAAGTGGTTAATGAGTGAAATAAGTATTTGACACCTTCGCAAAACAGGACTTAGTACTTGATGGCAAAACCCTTGTTGGCAATCACAGAGGTCAGAGGTTTCTTGTACTTGGCCACCAGGTTTGCACACATCTCAGGAGGGATTTTGTCCTCTTTGCAGATCCTCTCCAAGTCATTAAGGTTTCCAGGCTGACGTTTGGTAACTCGAACCTTCAGCTCCCTCCACATATTTTCTACGGGATGAAGGTCTGGAGACTGGCTAGGCCACTCCAGGACCTTTTTTTAATGTGCTTCTCCTTGAGCCACTCCTTCCTTGCCTTAGCCGTGTGTTTTGGGTCATTGTCATGCTGGAAGACCCATCCACGACCCATTTTCAATGCCCTGGCTGAGGGAAGGAGGTTCTCACCCAAGATTTGATGGTAGATGGCCCCGTCCATCATTCTTTTGATGCAGTGAACTTGTCCTGTCCCCTTAGCAGAAAAACACCCCCAAAGCATAATGTTTCCACCTCCATGTATGACGGTGGGGGATGGTGTTCTTGGTGTCATAGGCAGAATTCCTCCTCCTCTAAACACGGCTAGTTGAGTTGATGCCAAAGAGCTCGATTTTCGTCTCCTCTGACCACAACACTTTCCCCCAGTTCTCCTCTGAATCATTCAGATGTTCATTAGCAAACTTCAGACGGACCTGTACATGTGCTTTCTTCAGCAAGGGGACCTTGCGTCACTGCAGGATTTCAGTCCTTCACGGTGTAGTGTGTTACCGATTGTTTTCTTGGTGACTATGGTCCCAGCTGAGATCATTGACAAGATTCTCCCGTGTAGTTCTGGGCTGATTCCTCACCGTTCTCATGATCATTGAAACTCCACCAGGTGAGATCTTCCATGGAGCCCCAGACCGAGGGAGATTGACAGTTATTTTGTGTTTCTTCCATTTGCGAATAATCCCACCAACTGTTGTCACCCTCTCACCAAGCTGCTTGGCGATGGTCTTGTAGCCCATTCCAGCCTTGTGTAGGTCTACAATCTTGTCCCCGACATCCTTGGACAGCTCTTTGGTCTTGGCCATGGTGGAGAGATTGGAATCTGATTGATTGCTTCTGTGGACAGGTGTCTTTCATACAGGTAATAAACTGAGATTAGGAGCACTCCCTTTAAGAGTGCTCCTAATCTCAGTTTGTTACCTGTATAGAAAACACCTGGGAGCCAGAAATCTTGCTGATTGATAGGGGATCAAATACTTATTTCTCTCATTAAAATGCAAATCAATTTATCACTTTTTTGAAATGCGTTTTTCTGGATATTTTTTTTGTTCTTCTGTCTCTCACTGTTATAAACCGATCATAAAAATGATCGACTGATCGTTTCTTTGTCAGTGGGCAAACGTACAAAATCAGCAGCCGATCAAATACTTTTTTTTTTTTTTTTTTTTTTTTTTTTTTTTCCCCCCCTCGCTGTACATTGGGGGGGTTGGTTGGAGCAATAGACACCTGAGGGGTCATTTAGACTCTTCCATGTTATTGGACTAAAGTAGGTCTCCATTTCTACTGACTGCAACTACTAAAACTTATTTATTTTATTTATTTTTTTCCAGTTCTTTGAGCGGAAACAATCCCGGAACAAGTAAAGACTCTTATTTTTTTTATTTTATTTGGAAGACGCGCAGCTTTAAACTCTACGGACTGCTCTCCTCACACGTCTCCCCGCGGTGACGTCTCTAATCACGCAGCCTCGCGCTCTCTGCGGCAGCTTACCAAGAATCATCAATGCTTTGTGCAGGTAGACTCGCTGTGTATAAGAGGCCCCCCCCCGAATTCCCGGACAATCTCGCTGACTCCGGCCCAGGAGTCATTTTAAAAAGATCCTTTTTTTTTTTTATAAGAGTGATACGCCGAGGGGATTCGGGAATCGTTGCCTATTTATCACGCTCGCCTGATTTTTGTTTTTTTGTATGTGTGATTTGCAGGGCAGTTTTTATTTTGTTTGCAGGATATGAAGCTAATCTTTTAGTGCCTTATTGCCGTGGCTCTGTAATTTAGCTATTTTTTTTTTTCTATTTATTAAACATATCCATCCTCTGCCAAGCGGGCTCGTCCCTGTGCTTTTATAGCCTTGTTACTTCACCGTCCACTTGTGTATGTCAATAATGATTGTTGTATTACAACGCAGAGAATGCTGGGACAGCCAACCGGCCACCGTATGTAGAGAAGCTGGAGGAGATCGGCCAGCAACGTAATGGACAGTTTTTATTAATGAATCGTGCATAAACAGAAGTTTTAATTGATATCTGTGGGGGTTGGGGCATGATATGGGAGTTTTTAGCCTTGTTTGCAGGCGTGCATCGTGAAGACTTCCCCAGTGCGCTCGGCCTGATAGAGAACCAAATCGAAAATCGTTTTTAGTCTGCTCTTTCTGATATGGCCACATTTTAAAGCTGAATTCCAGCCTTGCCTTTTTTGCTGCAAGTCCTCTCCTGTGTTTTAAATGGTTTACTATCAATTCCCTGCAAACTTGTCCAAGGCCAACCTCTCACAGCTGTTAGCTTTATCTGCTGTCAATCATTTTACTCTACATCATGTGTGGGAGCGATCTTTAGGGCTGCCATCAGTCACTCTACAGAGCAATATATGAAAGAACACATCCCCAGCTTCCCTTAAGAAGTGCATGAGCCTTCCTGGTGGCTGCTGGGTTCTATAGACTTTAGCCCTGCAATCTGATGATCCTTTGCTTTGGGTTCTGTAGGCCCTGCAATCTGATGATCCTTTGCTTTGGGTTCTGTAGGCTCTGCAATCTGATGATCCTTTGCTTTTTGGGTTCTGTAGACTTTAGCCATGCAAAGGATCACCAGATTGCTGTAGGCCAACGTCTACAGAACCCCATGCATCTGGTCATCAGATTGCTTTGGGGTTCTGTAGGCTTCAACTGTGCAACCTGTTGATCAGTTTCTTGATTATACAAGTGTATTGGTGAGAAAATGATTAGCAGATTGCACCGCAAAACTCTACAGTACCTAGTGGCCAGCAGAGAGGAACATGCATGTCTAAAGGGATGTTGGGGGGAGTTCTTTAATATAATACTCAGGCTCTTAACAGAAGATCTGAGGCAGGGTGCCGTGATGTTTACAGGCGATTGATTTTTTTTTTTTACCGTCCACTCCCACCAAACCTGATCAAATATAGAATTAAGAGTCAGTGATGACGTCACAGGGTCTCAAGAGGTGTTTTTAAAAACGAAATTTGATTGGAAATTTTTAGTTGGTTCATATTAATCAGGGCGGGGTGGGGAACAAATGAATGTATTTTTTTATGCCTACGTTACAACTCCGCTTTAAGCGGAAGTGCTTTTGTAATCTGGAGGAATACCAGCAATGGCACCCATCTAATATTGAAGAAAAGCATTGAGACCAGAACACCCCCCCCCCCCCCCCCCCCCACCTGCACTGCCCTAGCTCAGTATTAAAAGATTTGCTCGCCGGTAGGTTCAGGTTTTGGTGAATTTTTGCAGAGACTTCCCTCCCAGGTCTGTTGTAAATATAGAAGCTTCTGAGACACTGCTGTGCTTAATAACAGGCCTCCTAACATATTCGTATATAGAAGTGAACCAGCTCTAAACACTATGGCCAGCAATCCAAATGGGTCCCCGAATTTACCTTCTGGACCTAGTATTGGATATGTCCTTTTAAATCTGATGCTATACCCTAAACCTTTGTTAATTTAATGGGGTCCTCCAGTCTCAGCCAGAGTTCCCTTTTACTTGCCTTCTGATGTAGACTCGGAGGAATCTTCTGACCTTCACCTCTCTCTTATCGGGCATTTAGTTGCACTGAGGCTTGGCCTGGGTCCAGCATGAAAGCAATGGAGTTGCACTGAATAGTGATGGAGATGCTGTAATCAGCCGATTTCCATACATCTGGAAACCGCTGTGTGCTCACATTGTTGGGCAGGTTGGAAGGTTTCCATCAATTTTTTTTCTTTTTAGCCTGTGGATGGCAGAAGGTTGTTTTTCATCCTATTTTTCCTGCTGCCTATTTGGATAAACAGCCCCATATTTAGAAGAGGCGTGATCAGTATGTGTGTAGGGGGCAGCAAGGGTAATCCTTATAATTGTTACAGAGTTTTTCCAAGGTGCCAATATGTTGCGTGACCTGAGTGATCTGCCCATCTATCACTGACCTATTGCTTACTTCTGCTGGAGGTAAGCATTGAGAGTGAAGGCAAAAGGTTCTTCCTCCTCCTGGCCTCTGTGCTGGCTTTGAGAAGACTCGGGAACAGCCTTTCTCAACCTTTTCAACACAGAGGAACCCTTGAAATAACTTTCCGATCTCAGGGAACCCCTACTAAAAATGACTATATAAAACTCCTGATACATTAGTCTGGTGGTCAGTAGGAAGAATGTCCCTTACACTTGTGGTCATTGGGGAGAATTACCCCCTACAGGTCACTAAAAAGATCAGTGGTGTCAGTGGAAACTTATCTGAGAGGTGGAAATTGCTCAAGGAACCCCTAGCAACCTCAGGCGGAACCCTGGTTGAGAAACTTTGCTCTGGAGCCCTCTACAAACACTGATGGTAGGAAAAGGCTATCCTTACACTTTCGAGTCCCACAGTAAGTTGGAAGGAGAACTCTTGTATGTCCCTCAGATCCTGTTAATGACAACCTTCCCTCACTGTGATTTGTCTCTGCGCCTCCCATCCAACAAAATCATTAGTTCTGTGGCGCAAACGCTTAAATGTCCCTCAGATCCTGTTGACACCAACCTGCCCTCGCTGTGGATGGTCTCTACTTCTCCCGTCTAACAAAGTCATAAGTTCTGTGGAACTATTGAATGTCCCTCAGATCTTGTTCATGACAAACTTCCCTCGGTGTCGTTTGTCTCTGCTTCTCTCTCAACAGCACTTGAGACACAAAAGATTGTATTTTCAGCCCAAGCACTTAATGATTAGTTCACCTTTTCACGAATAATTGAAAAGGTGAACAAACTCTCATTCCTCTCGCCACCCCCTCCAGTCCTCGGAACTTGTATCTCATCTGATCCCTGTTTTTCAACACCCTTCCAGCTGGTATAACATCACCAAACTTTGCTGGCAGCATATTGCTCGCAATGGCAGGTGCTCATTGTTCAGCTCTGACCACTTGACCGGTGACAACTTCTTTTATCCTTGGATGCTGTCGTGGAAGAAAGGCACCTCAAAGAATTCTCATTGGTTAATATGGTCACATGGCCAGTGCTGTTGCACAGCCTCCAGCGTAGCTTAGTTATATTTGGCCACTTTGAATATATAGGTCATACCTGTGGAAGCTGGAGATCATGCCGAGCAGTTGCCCTGCTGCATAGCAAACCACAGGGCGGCGTTTCTTGCTTGGCACAGGTGCCCTTCACAGAATGCCTTGCATTTTTCTCAACAAATGTAAGGTGTTCTCTGGTTGGACTTGGCGGAGATTGTGACGTTTTCACACCACCTTTCTACCTCTTCCGGTCAGAGAACACCTTGCAATCATTAAGAAAAATGCATATTTCTGTGAATGGTGTTCCTGCCAAGCAAGCGCCCTCCTGTGGTTACCGTAGAGCCGGGTAGCTGCTCAGAACCTGTAAAACAGCAATGATCATTACTACAGTAATTCTCCGCTTGCACAGCTGCTTCACAGATATGGCTCATACATACTTACATTGCACCGAGCTGGACTATGCAATAAAATCCATACCTGGAGTTCAGCTTTAAGGTATCAAAGCATAAGGATACATAAGAAAGCCAAGTAACCAACGTTTAAAAAAAAAAAAATCAGCAATGGCAGCCCCCATCTCTTTTATGACGGGGTCATAAAGTAGTTTGGTTCTCCGTTGCTCACTTCTCCCCGAAATGTCGAAGTTGTCCCTCCAACCACCGCCGGACACCTTTCTGGGTCCTCAGATTTCACAATGTCCTTTTTTAATTTTGTGTGTTTGTTTTTTTTTTTTTTTTTTTAGGATTTTCCTCCCTGTAAATTTTTGTATATTTTTCTTCTGCTTTTTGCTTCTGCTTTTTTGCTCTGTTTACCGCACATCCAATAAAGATTTGCTTTTCATGATGTAAATATGAGAAATGATCGCATTCATTGTATGGGACACAACGAACCTTGTGATGTCATAGACCACATCCTCATTCAGTTTTATAAAGGGGCCCCCGCCATGAGGCAGAAACTCTTGTATAAGATCTCTGATGGAAGAATAGATTCGGCTTCGCTGGTCTAGCATCTTCTTCTATGGGTTGGTGTACATCATGACGGGGCCTCTTTACAACGCTCCTTTCACTTGGGTGAAATGTAAAGCCATTAAAGCTCAGTCGAGCCTTCAGTATAAATCGGCTGAATACATTTTTGGTGCATCCTAACCAGAAGTGTTCACAGTCTTCCTATTTAATTTCCTTTTAGAAAGAAACCACAGCTTTAGTGGAAGAAGCCTGTCCCCTGCCAGCATGCTGAAGAGGAACCTTGCTCTCTGTGGAAACAGTGGTCTCTGCGCCGAGGTCTGATACACACCCCCTGCTGAGTCAGACCTTTAGCTGTGCAATAGCAAAAGCTCATGCTCTTTTCTGATTGGAGATTTCTGACTCCAGAAGGTGTATAATTTCTCTGGAGAGAGACTGCTGCTTACAGAGAGAGCAAGAGTCCTCCACAGCAGCATGCTGGCAGGTAACAGGCTGTTCTACTCAGGCTGTGGCTGCTTTCCAAAGAAAACCGTTCGTTAGTATTGCCACTTTTTTTTTCTTTCTTCTCTTGAAATGTATTTAGATTATTTTAAATGAATCTCCACACGGGGTTTAATCATCCCGATGCACAAATCACTCAGCTACTCCAGTGCTAATCCCACCCTCTTTCTTCATGTCAGCATTTCTCCACTCTCACTCTATCTCCACACTATTATACATTTGTATAGCTCTGACATATACCACAGTGCTGTACGGAGGACAATGTCATCTAGAGCCCATGGCGAAAGTGCCAAAACTGTCCACACACACCCCCCCCCCCCCTCCAGGATGTATGAGCATTGTGTCCACAAAAATCCCCCCACAAAACCACTGAGTTCTAATCTACATGCTTAGCCCCTGAGCATAAATTCCCCTTCCTCCCAGAACAAATCAATGCCCCCCCACCAACAAAAAAATCGCCCCTCCTAGCACAATTTCTCTACCCCCCCCCAACACAAATCCCCTTAAATCACTACTCTTGGCACTCCCTGCTCCCCCTCCCCCAAAATCTCCTTGTGGTGCCCCCCACCTCACATGATACCACAGTGCCCAGGGCCGGTTGCACCTCCTGCCCACCCAATGTCCCAGCCATGACTTGGCTATTCACATCAGTCTCTGTACCAGAGGAGCTTACACTCTAATGTCCCCCCCACAGTCACACACACACTATTATTATTATACATTTTATATAGCTCTGACATATACCGCAATGTTGTACAGAGATCACTGAGCCAGTCACTTACAGCTTACCCTCTAATGTCCCCCCACCGGCCTCCCCATGCACACATATTAGGACCGGCTTGATGGAGAATAACCGATCAGATTTTTTGTTCCATATAGTAATACAGTAACACTTTGTAGATGATGTCATGGGAATTGACCCTTGGACCCGGCACTGTTGGGCCATAATGCTAGTCAATGTTTATTAGGAGGGGGAGGCGGTCACCACTGGAGTATCTGAAGGATAAAAAGAAGACAGTTGGAAATGCAGTACATTAGCTCCACCTATAATATCCGCTCCGGGTGAAAATGGCAGTATACACTCTGATGTAAGCTTGTTGTGTTCTCTTCTTCCTAAGCAGCTTTTTCACAGTGCACCGGCCCTCTTGTTTCCAGGGACCTCCCTTTTTAGGCCTGTAGTCCTCTGTAATGGGCGGTGTATTTGGCCGAGGGTGGAGAATGTGACAGATATGTACATTAGTTTGCAGCCTTTTTGTGTTTTTGTTTTGTTTTTTTGTTACATTTTCTGATATTTTTCTGGAAATGTGTTTGCTGAAATGAAGCTTCATAATGCGCTTGTGTGCAATGTGATTATTCCACCTTTTTATTCATTCTTCTAAAATAAAATCTGTGTATCCAATCAGAGTGTTCCATGCTGGAGATCTGTTTAAAAAAAAAAAAAAAGTAGACATGGCAGCAGAGGGGTGATTGGGGTTGGATGGCTCTTAAAGGGGATTTCCATGTGCAATTTTTAACTGGCAGGCAGTGGACATGACCTCTGCAGTGAATTGGATCAGCCTATGCCCCCCCCCCCCTCCTAACGTCATCATTGCCATTCTCCAAGTTTCCTTCTCTGCTTGCTTTCCTGTTTGTATCATCCACTTCCCCTTACCTCTGATGTCCCCAGAACTGGCACCCATTCTACACCAAGGCTCCCCCAGAGATTGCTGGGGGTTCCTTGAGCTGTCGCCAATTGACCTCCCATCTCCATAGTTCTTGGCCCAACAACATGACACCAGTGATCTTTTGTAGGGTACACTCTTCCCCCTGAATTGACCTTAATAATGGTTCCTTGAGGCCTACTTATTATTTCATAGGGTTCCTCTGGTGAAAATAATTATTGGTATGGATTATGTCAGCCTTTCTCAATATTTCTACCCCAAAGGAACACTTGAAATAACTTTCAGGTCTTTAGGAGCTCTGTCTAACATTAAATCATTGGGTGGTCGTTGGGAAGAATGCCACTCTTACAGACAACTAAAAAGATTTTCCTGAAGGAAAATTGCAGTATTTGATACAATTTAAACTTTTCTTGGTGGCAGCATACATGTGGGTAGATCTTCAGTAGGCTGCCATGGATTGGCACCAGGAAAGCAAAGTTATGGTAAGTATTTGATCCAATTTTCCATTATTGGTGTCCTGATGGCTCTGCCAAGTGGTGTTTGTCCCAGAACTATGCAGACGCCATCAGCTCGGAGGTCAGTCAGCCACAGCTCAAGGAACCCACAGCAACATCTGAAGCAACCACAGGCTTTTATTGAACCCTAGTTGAGCATGACTAGGGTGTAACCATTAAAAGCAAACATTTGTATGCGGGGTGTACCCGTGTTAAAGGTTTCCTAACGTTCAAAGACTTGTGACCTACCATTATGTAATCAGTAAGTACACCCCAATGGATATTGTTGACTTTCAACGTATTTGAACAGACAAATGTTTGCATCATCCAAACAGTTATTACAGCTAAAGGTTGGATAACCTAAATTAACAAAGTTGCAGATCTGTCACATGGAAAAAGTTAAGGGCACCCCTATATTTACCACAATGTCAAATCCATGAAGTTAGAATCCTGTGTTCCAGATCAGGTGCCAATGACTTGAACCTCATTACGGAGTATGCAGGTGGAACCCGCCTTTATGTAAACCTTTAGGATCTAGGGCTGTCTTTCTCAACTTTTCCAACACAGAGGAACCCTTAAACTAACTTTCTGCTCTAAAGGGAACTCTCTGATAAAAATAAACTATATTGAGTTGGACATTTTGATGATGGGCAACTCCTATCCTCATATTGATTAGTGGTTCCAAACTAATAACTACTGCTGTAGGGAACAGACACAAAAGATACGCTCAGCATCTTTCCAAATAACTGTTCTGCTTTATTATGATGCAATTGAAGGTTTTTATGCACATGATTACGTAGGTATCACATTAATATTACAATTGTACGTTTATGGTAACAAGGGGCGTTACATAGGCAGGCTAATTCTAATCAGGACTCGAAAGAATGTAAACATGTACTGAAAACATTATTAGTGCTGAATGCACAGTGAGGGCAGTGTGCAATACATACAAAATAGAATACACCTATATACAGAACTTACAAATTTCCATTACACTATCTACAACTTGTGAAACATAAGTGTGATGGTCAGTGGGAAGAACGTCCCTTACACTTGTGGTCAGTGGGAAGAATTACCAAGATCAATGGTGACAGTGCGAACTTATCTGAGAGGCAGAAATTCCTCATTGCTGAAGGAACCCCTAGCAACCTGTGGAAGAGCCCTAGGGTTCCATGAAACTTTGATCTAGGGTCTGGTATGTTTGGTGACCATATTGGCTCTCTGAGGGCCCCATAAAGAAGTTTGTGGGTGAGGGAATTTAAAAAGATCACCAAATTTTTTGAAATCAATCATTCCACTGTAATACCTAGTACACACAAGGAGAAAATTGGATGAAAAACACCGCTTTTGGAGCGATCGTCTGATAATCTGATTAGTACATGGCTTTCGAGAGCCGTCCAGTGCTCAGGTTGGTGCAAAATTATCTGAAGGGACAAGCACAAAAATGTTTCTTGTACGATAACGGAAAAAACCATTTTCCTTTAATCAGTACAGCATTCGTCTGTAAAAATTTTCAGTGACCAAGACTTGGAATCAAAAGGAGTCATAACAATGCAACAGAATACATTGCATCATGTGGGGTTTTTTTTCCGTCTTATGAGAATTTTTGTAACATTGGTAAAAAAAAAAGAAAACCTAAAACTGAGAATATCGCTTGTCCGATATTCTCATTGTGTGAACCAATGCTTATAAAAAAAAAATCTACAAAGGGTGTAGACTTCAAATGATGGCTCATTTATCCAGGACTGGCCATTCCCACAAATTCAGTTAAAAAGAAAAAAAAAGCTTACCATCTGATGTCTAAATACGTCTCCAAGAACACCAAAACTTCATTGTGGGATCCTGTAGGTAGCTTGCAATAGTGTCAAAATGATGGTCAAAGACTGCAGACACGCTTCAGGAGATTGTCAAAGACTGCAGATATACTACAGGAGATGTTAGAGACTATTGGCATGCTAGAGTTTATCATAGGCTTAAAACATACTTCTGGAGATGGCCAGGGCCTATGGGTTTGGTAGAGGAGAAGGTCAGACTATGGGTAATCTGAAGTAAACCCCCCCCATTATTAGAAGCTGGAAAACAACACTGAGATTTCAGTTAGTTAATTTTGATTGAAAAGTACTAAATGCAGTCCAGGAGTAAAGTAGAAAGGAGAAAATATTTGTTCCGTATAATACGGGCTGCTACACACACTTTTACAGTGTTGGTTCCATGAGGTGATAGACAGTCTTGGACTCCATAGATGTTCTTACAGAAGAATGACTGAAGATTTAACAGTCTAGTTACTGAACTACCACTGACTTCTCCGAATTATAAAGGCCTCACAGAACACTAATGTTTACTCCGATGAAGAACCAAATTCCAAATCTCGTGGTGCAGAGTGGTGGTTCTTCACTGGAGTTCCGAACGCATTAATTTTCCTTGTCCGGCATCTAGCTTATTGTTTTCTTTTACTGGACCTCTTCTTTTTTTTGTATTGTGCTTTTCATGGTCTTTTGGTGTGAGTGCAATGTATCTGGTGTCCACCTGGGCATGGTCCTGGATGATGCAGGTGCAAGTCTGTGTGAAGTCATTGGGCTGAAAGATGTGAACACAAGCGCCTTGGCTACGTCATAGGACGAGCCACTATTAATGATGTTGCAAGAAAATGGAGCCAATCAGATAATGTCTTCGGCTGCCTCTTCCTGAACTTGGCCCTATTCCAACAGTCTAGCTGAGGTGGATTAACAGAGTAATAGAAGGGCTTCAAATGCTTAGTGCTGCAGATTTAGAAATTCTTATAACAAATGCTTACCATACTAGGAGAAAATACTGCCCCATGCTTCTCCCAGTGCTGTCCGGGGATCTTTGTTCATTCAGAAGATACTACATGGCCAAACTCCTAGGTCTCCAGATGTGTGAGCAGCACTAGAGGCAAACTGGAGCCACGTCTTCTCCAGAGAAACTACTCCTAGTACACCTAACTCTTCTACAGCCTAATCTTCTAATGTTTCCATGGCAGAATGCCCCTGTCAGCCCTGCTGCCCCCTTACCCCCCCCCCCCCACCACCACCACCGCCAAAATGAACCGCTGAAGTGAATTCAGAGGAACGGCTACTCTGAGCAGATAGGCTGCCACTGAGAGGGACAAACCGTAAAGCCCATTCAACGTGCAGCATTACCAAGGAGGAAGCCAAGACGGCACATGTAATGTTCAAACTCATCTCCCCTCCTGAGACATGCAAAACATTAAAGTAAACCATAATTAATACAATACATACGCTACCCCTGCTTATCTCTTGTGTTGAAAATGCCATTTGCAGGCTGCCATCCTGATCCAAATGGGATCACAGAGCTGGAACAAGCTGCATGCTTCTTCAGGATCACAGACGCAAAGTACTTATGCTGGAGGCAGCCAAGAAACTAGCATTATCAAAAGGAGACCAGCAATGGAAGCCTCCATAGTATCTTTGGAGACAATGCTGGGTGTTGGGTCAGGCAGCAGAATGTACGTACATGTGAAATGATACAAAGTGAGTACAAGACATTGGAACGTGCTGATTTGTGTTGTATGGACAGAGAGCCAGTCCTCACCTATCCTCCCTCTGTCCGTCCTGGTATGTGTCTTCAATGAAGGTGTTATTGACCAGCCAGTAGACTATGTAGAATTTTGGAAACATTGTGCGTGCCGTACAATTTTTTTCTACAGCTGTCGACTGGTCAGGGGTGGAAAAGATGACAACCAATCAGAACTCAGACTGATGCTCTTTCCTTTAAAACATACATATTTGTAATGGCGGTGATTCCTTGAGACAGATTGTTATTAGATATATAAAGGCTCCCCAGTGCCCACCATTGGGGAACCTGCCATCAAATGATCATTGTCATCCTGTATTCATATTAGAATGATGAGATTGGTTGATGCTCAGGACCGAAAACCGATCAGCAGTATAGATCCTATAGACCACCGCTTTAATTTTAGTTTACATTTGGCAGTCCTGCCACCCTGATATTATCAAGGGGGAGAGTCTGCCATGGTCTTCTCCTCTACTGGGCCAAGACGTAGATTAGGGACAGGTCATTGCACCAAACTTGACTTGGCTGTGAAAACTCTCATTTCACCATACAGTTAGAGCACGTGTCAAACACAAGGCTCGCTGGCCGAATCCGTCCCCCCAGGCCATTTGATGTGGCCCTGGCACCTCTCCTGCAGGTGCAGTATCCCCCTCTTCTCCGCCCCCACCTTGTCTCAGCAGTCCGCAGCAGAGAGGGGGACGGAACTCCACCAGATCCTGTGCTTCTCTGTGCAGCCGCAACACCCCCTTGTCTCTGCCTACCTTGGTTGTCAGCATTCAACAGACTCCAGTAGCTGACTCCATCCCTCCTCCAGACCCTGCACTTTTCTGCTTCCCAGCTCCTCCCCCATCTTGTTCCCAGCAGCAGCACAAGGTAAGGGGGGTGCACTGTAATGCAAGGGTAAGCTTTGAAAAAAAAAAAAAAAAGGATTTGCCTTCTACTGTGCTGATTGTGTCATTTGTGGGGTAAAGGATCTTTGGAGGAACTACACTATATTACCAAAAGTATTGGGACGCCTGCCTTTACATGCACCTGAACTTTAATGGCATCCCATTGTTAGTCTGTAGGGTTCAATATTGAGTTGGCCCCTCCTTTGCAGCTATCAACTCTTCTGGGAAGGTTGTCCACAAGGTTTAGCAGTGTGTCTATGGGAATGTTTGACTATTCTTCCAGAAGCGCATTTGTGAGGTCAGGCACTTTTTGGATGAAAAGTCCTGGCTCGCAGTCTCAGCTCTAATTCATCCCAAAGATGTTCTATTAGGTTGAGGTCAGGACTCTGTGCAGGCCATTCAAGTCAAGTTCCTCCACCCCAAACTTGCTCATCCATGTGTTTATGGAACTTGCTTTGTGCACTGGTCCAAATCATTTGGTGGAGGGGGGATTATGGTGTGGGATTGTTTTTCAGGGGTTGGGCTGGGCCCCTTTGTTCCAGTGAAGGCAACTCTTAAGGCATCAGCATGCCAAGACATTTTGGACAATTTCATGCTCCCAACTTTGTGGCAACAGTTTGGGGATAGCCCCTTCCAGTTCCAACATGACTGCCCACCAGTGCACAAAGCAGGGTCCATAAAGGCATGGATGAGCGAGGTGGAGGAACTTGACTGGCCTTCACAGTCAAGTCCTGACTTTAACCCGATAGAACACCTTTGGGATGAATTAGAGCGCAGACTGTGAGCCAGGCCTTCTCGTCCAACAGTCTTCCCAGAAGAGTTGAAGCTGTTGTAGCAGCAAGGGTGGGCCAACTCAATATTGAACCCTATGGACTAAGACTGGAATGCCAATAAAGTTCATGTGCAAGTAAAGGCAGGTGTCCCAAAAGTTTTGGTAATATAGTGTATACTGTACCTTACTAGAAAAATCCGCCGAGAGATCAGAGATCTGATTTATATACAGTGCCCTGAAAAAGTATTCATACCCCTTGAAATTTTCTACATTTTGTCATGTTACAACTAAAAAGGTAAATGTATTTTATTGGGATTTTATGTGATAGACCAACACAAAGTGGTACATAATTGTGAAGTGGAAGGAAAATGATAAATGATACAATAAAATATATGAAAAGTGTGGGGGGCGGGGCAGTTGTATAGCGCCCCCCTGAGTCAATACTTTGTAGAACCCCCTTTCGCTGCAATTACAGCTACAAGTCTTTTTGGGATTGTCTCTACCAGCTTTGCACATCTAGAGAGGGACATTTTTGCCCATTCTTCTTTGCAGAATAGCTCAAGCTCTGTCAGATTGGATGGAGAGCGTCTGTGATCAGCAATTTTTAAGTCTTGCTACAGATTTTCCATTGGATTTAGGTTTGGACTTTGACTGGGCCATTCTAACACATGAATATGCTTTCATCTAAACCATTCCATTGTAGCTCTGGCTGTATGTTGAGGGTCGTTGTCCTGCTGGAAGATGAATCTCCGCCCCGGTCTCAAGTCTTTTGCAGACTCTAACAGGTTTTCTTCTAAGATTGTCCTGTATTTGTCTCCATCCATCTTCCCATCAACTCTGACCAGCTTCCCTGTCCCTGCTGAAGGAAAGCATCCCCACCACATGATGCTGCCACCACCATGTTTTACGGTGGGGATGGTGTGTTAAGGGTGATGTGCAGTGTTAGTTTTCCGCCACACATAGCAGTTTGCTTTGAGGCAAACACGTTTGATTTTGGTCTCATCTGACCAGAGCACCTTCTTCCACATGTTTGCTGTGTCCTCCACATGGCTTCTCACAAACTGCAAATGGGACTTCTTATGACTTTCTTTCTCCAATGTCTTTCTTCTTGTCACTCTTCCATAAAGGGCAGATTTGTGGAGAACACGACTAATAGTTGTCCTGTGGACAGATTCTCCCACCTGAGCTGTGGATCTCTGCAGCTCCTCCAGAGTTACCATGGACCTCTTGGCTCTTCTCTGATGAATGCTCTCCTTGCCCGGTCGGTCAGTTTAGGTGGACGGCCATGTCTTGGTAGGTTTGCAGTTGTGCCATACTCTTTCCATTTTCCGATGATGGATTGAACAGAGCTCCGTGAGATGTTCAAAGCTTGGGATATTTTTTTTATAACCTAACCCTGCTTTATACTTCTCCACAATGTTATTCCTGACCTGTCTGGTGTGTTCCTTGGCCTTCATGATGCTGTTTGTTCACTAAGGTTCTCTAACAAACCTCTGAGGGCTTCACAGAACAGCTATATTTGTATTGAGATTAAATTACACACAGGTGAACTCTATTTACTAATTAGGTGTCTTCTGAGGGCAATTGATTCCACTAGATTTTATTTAGGGGTATCCGAGTAAAGGGGGCTGAATACAAATGCACGCCACACTTTTCAGATATTTATTTGTAAAAAATGTTGAAAACCATTTATCATTTTCCTTCCACTTCACAATTATGTGCCACTTTGTGTGGGTCTATCACATAAAATCCCAATAAAATAAATTTATGTTTTTGGTTTTAACATGACAAAATGTGGAAAATTTCAAGGGGTATGAATACTTTTTCAATGCACTGTACAGTGTTTCCAACTCACACAAAAATCAAATTGTAGCAACCATATTCTACCAATAATAATAATACAATTATTTCTTTAATAGACCGAGCATCAATGGGGGAGATTCACTAAAACAGGAGCATTCAGAATCCATTGCAGCTGTCCATGGTAACTAATCAGCTTCTAACTTCAGCTTGTTCAATTTAGGCTTTGGCAAGAAAACCTGGAAGCTGATTGGTGCAGCTGTGCATAGTAACCAGATTTTGCACCCTATGTATCATTAACCACATCCTGCGTGGCCTATAGCAAAACAACAGCCAGGCGGTGGTTTAACCACTTCCCTACCCGCCCATAGTCATATGACGTCCTGGGATGGGATCTCCCATCCTGGGTGGGCGTCATATGACGTCCTGGGATTCCCGCCCGCCTAGGGGGCGCGCGCCCGCCGCGTTCCTCGGGACCCGGTGCGTGTGCCCGGCGGCCGCGATGTCCGCCGGGCACCCGCGATTGCCCGTTAACCGGGCCGGCATGTGGATCTGTGTGTGTAAACACACAGATCCACAGCCTGTCAGCTCTGAGGAGAGCGATCTGTGTTCCCAGAACGGAGGAACACTGATCGGTCTCCTCCCCTTGAGCGTCCCCTCCCCCTACAGTTAGTAATCACTCCCTAGGAAACATATTAACCCCTCCCCGCCCCCTAGTGGTTAACCCCTTCACTGCCTGTCACATTTACACAGTAATCAATGCAATTGTATAGCATTGATCGCTGTATAAATGTGAACGGTCCCAAAAATGTGTCAAAAGTGTCCGATGTGTCCGCCATAATGTCGCAGTCACGAAAAAACATCGCGATCGTCGCTAAAAAAAATAAATAAATTTTTTTTTTACAAAATGCCATAAATCTATCCCCTATTTTGTAGACGCTATAACTTTTGCGCAAACCAATCAATATACGCTTATTGCGATTTTTTTTTTACCAAAAATATGTAGAAGAATACGTATCGGCCGAAACGGAGGAAAAAATTTGTTTTTTTAAAAAAAAAATTGGGATATTTATTATAGCAAAAAGTAAAAAATATTGTGTTTTTTTCAAAATTGTCGCTCTTCTTTTGTTTATAGCGCAAAAAATAAAAACAGCAGAGGCGATCAAATACCACCAAAAGAAAGCTCTATTTGTGGTGAAAAAAGGACGTCAATTTTTTTTGGGTACAACGTCGCACGACCGCGCAATTGACGTTCAAAGTGCGACAGCGCTGAAAACTAAAATTTGGCCTGGGAAGGAAGGGGGTGAAATTGCCCTGTATTGAACCAGTTAATTGTGACTGTATGTCATAATATAGAAACATAGAACATCTCTCATCCAATCTGCTTCTCAATCTCACCACTCTGTATCATGCACTCCCTACTTTCCTTCTCACAGTTGCAGCCTCTCTCCTTCAACTTTCTCTCCTTTACCCCTCTTCTCCACCCCACAGCTTATATATATATATATATATATATATCTATATATCTATATCGCCCTCACTTCTGTCTTCAACGCATTACTGCACTCATCAGCTCCTGCTAATTTTGAACCCACATACCAATAAAACCTCCAGGACACTGAGAAGTGTCCCCCCCCCCCACATAAGTCACACTCCCATATCACCTCTCTCACCCTTCTGCTTCTCCTAATGTCTGGAGATATTGCTCCAAATCCTGGACCGCCATCATTTACCTTTGGCCAACATACCCAGCACCCCCCCATCCTCTGCCAGAAGCCGCAATCTACACAATCTAATTTCTATTCCTCTTCTGCCTAGAATCAGCCTTCCCTTTTCCTGTGCCCTTTGGAATGCCCGCTCGGTTTGCAACAAATTTACCATCGTCCATGACTTATTTATCACAAACTCCTTCAACCTACTTGCAATTACGGAGACATGCCTTCAAGAATCTGACTTTCCTTCTCCTGCTGCCCTCTCCCATGGTGGATTCGCTCTCCCAGGCCTAGTGGATGAGTACTTGTTTTTTAGTACTCGCCAATACCAATTACCGATACCTATCACCTAGGAAGAGTAGGTAGAGGGGTGGTTTGGGAGGTGGGTGAGGGCAGGGGGGGTAAATGAGGGTGGGGTGTATGGGGATATGTGAGGGCAGGGTGAGAGGGGGCAGTATGGGGATATGTGAGGGGGGGGGTGTATGGGGATAAAAGAGGGCAGGGTGGGGATAAATGAGGGCGGGGGGGGAGTAGGGGGATAAATGAGGGCAGGGGGGGGAGTAGGGGGATAAGTGAGGGCAGGGGGGGAGTCGGGGATAAGTGAGGGCAGGGGGGAGTCGGGGGATAAGTGAGGGCAGGGTGGAGGGGAGTAGGTGGGTAAGTGATGGTTGGATGGGGGGTGTAAGTGTGGGCAGAGTGGGGGAGGAGTAGGGGGGTAAGTGAGGGCAGGGTGGGGGAGAGTAGGGGGGTAAATGAGGACAGAGTAGGGGAGTAAGTGAGAGCAGGTTGGGGGGAGAGTAGGGGGGTAAGTGAGGGCAGGGTGGGGGGGAGTAGGCGGTTAAGTGAGGATAGAGTGTGAGGGTAGGATGGGGAGGAGTAGGGGGGTAAATGAGGACAGAGTAGGTGGATGAGTGAGGGTGGGGGGAGTAGGGGGTGAGTGAGGGCAGGGTGGGGGGGGAGTAGGGGGTTAAGTGAGGGCAGGGTGGGGGGGGAGTAGGGGGTTAAGTGAGGGCAGGGTGGGGGGGAGTAGGGGGTTAAGTGAGGGCAGAGTAGGGGAGTGAGTGAGGACAAGGTGGGGGGAGTAGGGGGGTAATCAAGGGCAGGGTGGGGGGAGTAGGGGTTAAGTGAGGGTAAGGTGGGGGGAGTAGAGGGTTAAGTGAGGGCAGGGTGGGGGGTAGGGGAGTAAGTGAGGACAGAGTAAGGGAGTGAGGACAGGGTGGGGGGGGGGGTAGGGGGTTAAGTGAGGACAGAGTAGGGAAGTAAGTGAGGACAGGGTGGGGGGAGTAGGGGTGTAAGTGAGGACAGGGTGGGGGAAGTAGGGGTGTAAGTGAGGACAGGGTGGGGGAGTAAGAGAATAAGTGATGGAAGAGTGGGGGAGGAAGTGAGGACAGGGTGGGGGGAAGTAGGGGGGTGAGGACAGGGTGGGGGGGAGTAGGGGGGTAAGTGAGGACAGGGTGGGGGGGAGTAGGGGGGTAAGTGAGGACAGGGTGGGGGGGGGGAGTAGGGAGGTAAGTGGGGACAGGGTGGGGGAGGAGTAGGGGGGTAAGTGGGGATAGGGTGAGGAGGAGTAGGAGGATAAGTGAGGACAGGGTGGGGGAGGAGTAGGGGGGTAAGTGGGGACAGGTTGGGGGAGGAGTAGGGGGTAAGTGAGGACAGGGTGGGGAGGGGTAGGAGGATAAGTGAGGACAGGGTAGGGGGTAAGTGAGGACAGGGTGGGGAGGAGTAGGAGGGTAAGTGAGGACAGGGTAGGGTAGAGTAGGGAGGTAAATGAGGGTAGGGGGTAAGTGAGGGAAGGGGGGCTGAATAGGGGAATAAATGAGGACAGAGTGGGGGGGAGTAGGGGGGGTAAGTAAGGACAAGGTGGGGGGGAGTAGGGGGGGTAAGTAAGGACAGGGTGGGGGGGAGTAGAGGTGTAAGTGGGGGAGGAGTAGGGGGTAAGTGAGGACAGGGTGGGGGGGAGTAGGGGGTTAAGTGAGGACAGGGTGGGGAGGGAGTAGGAGGATAAGTGAGGACAGGGTGGGGAAGGAGTAGGAGGATAAGTGAGGACAGGGTGGGGAAGGAGTAGGAGGATAAGTGAGGACAGGGTGGGGGGGGAGTAGGGTGGTAAGTATGGACAGGGGGGAGGAGTAGGAGGATAAGTGAGGACAGGGTGGGGGGGTAAGTGAGGACAGGGTGGGGGGTAATAACTGCACAGCGGGGGATTCGATGGTTGGTACACAGAGTATTGAACAGAGAACTTCTAAAGGCCCATACACACGATAGGACTTTTTGACAACAAACATGCAAATTAGCTGTTTTAAGGCAACATCCTACCGTGTGTACGCTCCATCGGACAAACTTTTTCGGTTTTCATCGGACAAATGTTGGCTGTGCAAACAGACAAACTTTCTGGCAGCAAAAGTCCTGTGGTGCAAAATCCTAATCGTGTGTACACAAGTCCATAGGACAATGCAAAAGATCAGACAACAATACAGAAGTTGACCAAAGGGTGGCAGTAAAGAGCTGAAAAAACACGTGATTTGGTGAAAGTTGGCTGAAAAAGTCCTGCCTTGTGTATGCTTAATTAGTTTACGGCCAACGCCCTTTGTACAAAAATCCACAGGAAAGTTTGTACAAAGTCCGATCGTGTGTATGAGGCTTTAGAAAGATCAGCACACTTTAGAGAGATCAGCACACTTTTCATGGTGTGCTCTGAGATCGGGATGTCACCAGCAGGGAAGGAATCAATCGGTCGGTTGTGTTGGGTTCTCTGCGGGTCTCCTCCAGTATCAGCCTGAAGCTGCATATCTGATTGTGTGTCCTCCTCTCTCCTCCGCCTAGATTTGGCTGGACTTCGTGTGGTGGGGGTAGAGGGGGGGAGAGAACTCACCCGTGTCCTGAGAAGGTTGTTCCGTATCTCCAGGCATGCAGCCTGCGCCATCTTTGCTGTCCCACCGGCCGGCAGAGGGTTATAAGTTAGTAAGTCGCTGGGGAGGTTTGGAGGACTTTCAGACATGTCATCCTGGTGAAAGTGGATCCTCGGCAGCAGCTTATATGCCAGAATCCGCTCCTCTAAAATCACTGTGTTAGTCTCTAAACACCTCAGGAAGGCAGGAGCGCTGAGCTAAACAGCCTCTTCCTCATTGGCCAGACACGCCCCCTGCTAACAGCTGAAATGTCATTGGTTGTTAAGGATGCGGCGGCTCCGCTCCTTAACAACCAATAATTGATGGAATTCTATTCATTACATTTCAGCGGGGAAATCCCGGTGACAGCTGAAAAAACCGAGCCGGAGGGTATCGGTACATTTGCATGAGTACCAATACCCATGCAAATGCTGAGTATCAGCACCGATACCGGTATCGGTGCAACCCTATTCCATACCTGAAATACCTCCAAAATGGAAGCTAAAGCTGAATAAAAGCCTCTAAAACGCTCCAGGTTCTGTAAGCGAGCGTTGTCATAGACTTCTATGGAGGCTTCGGAGACACTAAAGGCTTGTACACACGATCCAAAAATCGGATAAAAATTACAGAATTCAAAGCAATTGTAACGATAATCGGATCGTTAGTACAAAGCTTTCCAGAGACGATCACGAGAGTTCAGCCGATAATATCGGATTGGACAAGCACGGAAATTTTTCTCATACAATATCAGATCGTACGATTTTGGTTTAACCACTTAAAGTGGATGTAGCAAAGTCCTGGACCCCTTTAGACTTAATGATGACCTCCAGAGTCAGGGACAGCTGACATCCTTCTGTGAAGAGTGGGTTACAAGGCATAGTGGGTATAATGCAAGTTGAAGCAGTGGGCGCCAGACACTTTTTGAATGCAAGGACATTTATTGTCTCTTAAACAGAACTATGGGAGAGACGGTTGGGGCCAGGACACCCTTATATAAAATTAATCCATTATGAATCCTATTGCTTATTAAAAAATTATAAATATGTGTATACGGCTAAAGAACAAAGGAAAAGCATTTTCTCATCTTGTATTGTTCTAGGGGGCTAAAAATAATTGTTAAATTCCATATAGACATATAGTTTAATGAGCTAATTCAGTCTTACAGGTGGAATGAATCTGAGAGTGCCCTAGAGATATGCCTATACATGTACATATTAAAATTTCAAGGTCATTTTATTCCAAACATGTTAAAAAAAAACATCTTAAAATGTCATTAAAAATATTATTAAAATAGTTATATATATATTAAAATCATAGATAAAAAATATGGAGATCAACACAACACCAATGACTATTATCCATCAAGAAGGGATGATAGAGATACCCATACAAGTACACCGAGAACTAATTATCCTAAAAAACCTGGTTTTACAAGATCTGGAATCTCTAAACCTTAGGAAGGCCACAGACCCTATACACATTAAAAAAGGCATAAGAACACTAACTGAAAGAAAAGACATACCGTATTTATCGGCGTATAACACGCACCCCAAGTTTAGGAGGGAATTTTAAGGAAAAAAACTTTTAGGAGGGAAGTTTAAGGAAAAAAAAAAACTTACATTTAAATGCCCATCAATGCAGCCTTATCAGTGTTCATCTGCAGCCTTTCCCCAGTGTCCAGTGCAGCCTTGTCGGTGCAGCTTTGCCCCAGTGCAGCCTTGTCAGTGCAGCTTTGCCCCAGTGCAGCCTTGTCCCCAGTGCAGCCTTGTCCCCAGTGCAGCCTTGTCCCAGTGGTCCGTGCAGCCTTGTCGCCGCCGACATACAAACGTTTAGTTTGTATTTTTAAACATGGCGCCGCGGAGTTCGGAGGGACTCGGCGGCGCTCGTTCAGCTGAACGAGCGCCGCCGAGGACACAGTGACTGGGCGGAGCCGAGATACACATAGTTCTCGGCGCCGTTCACAGTCACGCCCAGTCCCTACGATGGACATAACACAGGTCCAATGGCGGGACTGGGCGTGACTGTGAACGGCGCCGAAAAAAGCCGAGAACCCTCGGCTATGTGTATCTCGGCTCCGCCCAGTCACTGTGTCCTCGGCGGCGCTCGTTCAGCTGAACGAGCGCCGCCGAGTCCCTCCGAACTCCGCGGCGCCATGTTTAAAAATACAAGCTATGTGAATGTCGGCGGCGATCGTTCCGACAGATCACAAAATAGCAGGGATCGGCGTATAACACGCACCCACGATTTTCCCCTTATTTTAAGGGGAAAAAAGTGCGTGTTGTACGCCGATAAATACGGTAATTATACGTCCAGCAGACAAGGGAGGTGCCATAGTATTGCAATCGAAAGAACAATACTTAAAAGAATTGAATAGACAACTACAAGATGTAACCACGTATGTTAAGCTACTGGGGAGTCCAAAAACCAGATAGAAAAAAGAATTGGAACTACTAGTAAGAGCCCTTTCACACTGGGGCGGTTTGCAGGCGCTATTGCGCTAATAATAGCGCCTGCAAACTGACCTGAAAGTGCCGCTGCTTGCATTCCAGTGTGAAAGCCCCGAGGGCTTTCACACTGGGGTGGTGCGCTGGCAGGACGGTAAAAAAAGTCCTGCCAGCAGCATCTTCGGAGCGGTGAAGGAGCGGTGTGTATACTGCTCCTGCCCATTGAAATCAATGGGACGGCGCGGCTATACCGCCGGCAAAGCACCTCTGCAGAGGCGCTTTGCGGTGGTATTTAACCCTTTCTCTGCCGATAGCGGGGGGTAAAACCGCCCCGCTAGCGGCCGCATACCGACGGTAAAACGCCGCTAATAATAGCGGCGTTTTACCGCCGACCCCCCCCCGCACCCCAGTGTGAAAGGGCTCTAAAACTAGGAGTTAAGCGGGACATCCTGAACCCGAAAGAGTCTAGATACCTTTTACCAGAAACCTGCAGAATCCCTATTATTTATACAGTTCCCAAAAGATATTGATTTTCTGTTTTTATGAGCCACCCTATGTGGTATATCATATAAGGATGTCATCCAACTACTTTTTTTCAACTAGGTTGTTACACTGTTGAAGGATGGCATTCAAATATTAATTTCAATTAATTTTAATTCTTAATTTTATTTATCTTAAGGTTCGATTCTCCTGTTAGTCTATGGATCTACCTATGTATAATGTTATTTTATACTTAACATTATGAGTTGGTCCGTTCTTGTTTACATCAGAAACGGGTATAGAATGCAATGTATAACCCCACATCTAAGATGGCGTTTCTTTGCCATCCGCCCTTAACTAGTGGAACGCAAGGTGATTTCCGGTCCCGTCTTCAGTACGAGGCCTGGTTATGATGTTTTATTATTTAAATGCGACACGTCAGTGCGTCGCCCGTGCCCCAGACGAGTGTGACGAAACGTACGTCGGGCGTGCTGACGTGCTGCATCCACCGTCTGCAGGACTGGCGTTCACTTTTAGCCGGCCGGCTGTATGTGCTTTTGTTTATCCATCTGAGTGTAAGTGCAATTTTTACTAATTTTATTAAAAGGTGAAAGCAGGATTACGCTATGTTGCTCTCTTTCTCTCTTTGGTATACCTCCCTCGAGGTTTATCCCTAGCCAGGGGGTCACATCTCCACAATACAGCGATTATTGTTAATTGGGGAACAGCGTGCTTAATCCAAGCGAAGGTGGTATGTTTCTCCTTTGATGGTTCCATCTTGAAAGGCCCTGACCGGGTTAAGGTCGCAAGCTTCCCTAAGCTTGCCGTTTGGTAAGCGCGCACTCTTATCAATACCACAGTGGTGCGGTGAAGGACACATTGATTTATTTGTAATCCCACCTATTTACATTTCTCACTATATCTACTATCTGCAATCAATTTTGGATAGGACTTTTTTACCTTTGGTTATTATGAACTTTTATAAGAACTTTGGAGTTAATCTCAATTTTGGGTCCAGTATTCAACCTATCTGATTTGGTTATATCATATATACCTTTTTTTCGTCACAGCGCTGCTCTTTTTGTATATATTTTGTAATGTGTGTATCCCACTTTTAGCGGCTGCTCTTGTGTTTGGTTTTGATCATTGAACTGTCACTTTTTGTCTTTTCAATTTTGGTGTTCTCAATATGCTTTTTATGCACTAATTTCCATATACAGCGCGGTGATTTGTCTTTTCTTATTACATTTTAGGATGCACCACTCTCTCTCTTTGTTCTCCTTTCTATCACGTACCTGGTAGAAGAGCCTGAATGGACGAGCAAGGCCTCCCTTACCACTCTGACTTAGGGCCCCTGATAGAGCAAACAGGAGGCACCAAAGTACAGAGTCGCACGAGTGCCAGAAAGTCTTTGGTGGTAGCAGGGTAGCAGGTCCGGTCGTACTGAAGAGACACAGAGAAGCTTCCGCAGGAGACTAGCAGATGGCAGCAGGTGCAGATGACAACGACAAGCAGCAGGGTCAGACAGGCAGGGTCATACACGGCAGATCAAATCGGGTACTAGGAGCAGGCAGGATCGTAGTCAGGAACAAGCCGGGTCAAACCAGATCAGCAGTGCAGTAGCCAGGGAGAAAGCAGAAGATTAGTCACAGGACAAGCCGGGGTCGGTACAGGCAGAGTTCAAGGGGAGGTAACAAGACGGGCCAGGAGTCAGGATACAGGTTCACAGGATACTGGACACTCAGAAGCTGAAGACAAGGCAGCACCAGGCCAAGCACCAGCTGGACTTAAATAGGTCGTTTGGCGCCAACGTGAACGAGCGCTAGTGCGCGCGTTAGATACGTACGGAAGTGTGCAGGTGCTGATCGTATCTCAGGAATGCGTGACGGCCACTGTTTGCGCTCTTGTTCGCGCATGCGCATGTCTAAATCCCAAAGCCCGGTTTCTGTGTGCAACAGGAATATGTCTTCCTCTGTGCCTTAGATATCTTCGAGGCTGTCTACTGCTGGGTGTATCCTGACATTGCCCCCCTCCAATGGGCAGCCTCCGGATGCCCAACTGAGCTAGTCTTTCCGGATGGTTTTGACAGAATGCTTGGATAAGTCTGTTGGCATGGATATTGCCCTCTGGCTCCCATGAATTTTCCTCAGGTCCGTACCCTTTCCATTTGACCAGGTACTGGACCTGATTCTGTCTCTTCCTGCAATCCATGATCGCCTCGACCTCGTACTCCTCTTCCCCATCTACCATTACAGGTGCAGGAGGATTACTACTTCGTTCGGGAAATGGATCTGGACTAGCAGGCTTCAGAAGAGATATATGGAAGACTGGGTGGATTCTGAAGGAATCCGGGAGTGCCAACTCATAAGCCACGTTATTGATCCTTTTCTTCACCCTGAAGGGTCCCACAAACCTAGGGCCCAGTTTTCTGGATGGGCAGGCTAATTTCAGATTAGTCGTAGCTAACCAGACCGGATCACCAGGTTCCAAAATCAACTCTCCTCGCTTCTTCTTGTCAAAGGACTTTTTATAGTCCTCCTGGGCCTTGGTCATCGTCTTCTGTAATAACTGATTGTTGGTCCTGAAAAAGTTTATTGTGTCCTGAACTGCCGGAACAGGGCATTCTGGAGCGGAGGCAGTCAAAAATGAGGGATGGAACCCATAGTTGGCGAAAAATGGGGCTTGTTTGATGGCAGAATGCTCTGAATTATTATATGCAAACTCCGCCAGAGGTAATAGTGCCACCCAGTCATCCTGTGAGAAGGAAGAGAAACAACGTAAGTATTGCTCTAACGTCTGGTTGGTCCTTTCCGTTTGACCATTGGTCTGGGGATGGTAAGCTGAGGAAAAGGATAGTTCGATTTTCAAGGATTTACACAAGGCTCTCCAAAATCTGGATGTGAATTGTACCCCGCGGTCCGACACGATATTGGCAGGAAGTCCATGTAGTCTCACAATTTCTTTAATAAAGACCTGCGCTGTCTCAGAAGCAGACGGGGTACCCTTCATGTGTAGGAAATGTGCCATCTTCGACAACCGATCTATGACTACAAAGATGGTAGAGTAACCTTCGGAAGGGGGAAGCTCAGTGATAAAATCCATAGAGATCATCTGCCAGGGTCTATCTGGAACTGGTAAGGGTCTCAACAATCCCCAGGATCTTGTTCGGCTATATTTATTTCTGGCGCAGGTAGGGCAGGTTTCAATGTACTTCTTGCAGTCTTCTTTTAAACAAGGCCACCAAAAGGTACGCTGTAAGAGTTCAGTTGTCTTGTGGACTCCAAAGTGTCCTGCAAGGGCATGGTCATGGCAGAGACCCAAGGTGGGGACTCGTAGGCCTTCAGGCACAAAGATCTTGTTGTTGTGCCATAAAAGGCCATCTTTAGCTTGTAGCGTCATCTAGGAGATGGTGAGACATCAATAGTGGCTTGTCTAATCTGTGACAACAAATCTTCCTGTAATAAAAGGAAATTTCCGGGAGGAAGAATGGTATCCGGAGAAACTGGTTCTTCTGTCGTGCCAAACATTCGGGATAGAGCATCCGACTTAATGTTCTTAGATCCTGGCCTGTAGGTAATATGAAAGGTGAATCTTGTAAAAAAGAGTGCCCACCTGGCCTGCCGGGGTTTTAAGCGCTTAGCGACTCGCAGATACTCTAAGTTTTGATGGTCGGTGTAGATCAGGATCGGATGAGTTGCACCTTCCAGTAGATATCTCCACTCTTCGAGAGCAGCTTTAATTGCCAGAAGCTCACGGTCTCCTACGTCGTAGTTTTTCTCTGCCGGGGACAACTTGCGGGAAAAAAATGCCACAGGATGTAGTAGGGACTTGGCCCCTTGGCGTTGAGACAGAACTGCCCCTACTGCTGTCTCTGATGCGTCTACCTCTAGGACGAACGGCAGAGCAGGATCTGGATGACGTAATATAGGTGCAGCTGTGAAAAGACCTTTCAGAGTTTCAAATGCGGTTTGCGCCTCGGAAGACCACTGGAACCGTTGAGATTGTCTTGTCAGTTGAGTTATGGGAGAAATTATTGCGGAAAACCCCTTGATAAATTTTCTATAGAAGTTCGCAAATCCTACGAACCGTTGCAGCCCTTTCTTGTCCGAAGGAGCCGGCCAATCCAGGATGGCCGAGACCTTCTGGGGATCCATCTTAATGCCACCTGTGGAAAGAACAAGGCCCAGGAACTGGATGCTTTGGCATTCAAATTCGCATTTTTCTACTTTTGCAAACAAGCCGTGCTGTCTGAGTCGAACCAAAACTTTTCTGACATGTTCTCGATGGGCTTCTAAAGAAGGGGAGAAAATCAAGATATCGTCAAGATATACAATAACAAATAAGTCTAAATAGTCCCGGAAAACATCATTAATAAAGTGCTGGAATGTTGCTGGGGCATTACATAGCCCAAAGGGCATCACCAAATATTCGAAATGTCCAAACCTGGTACGAAAGGCCGTCTTCCATTCGTCACCTTCACGAATACGTACCAGGTTATATGCCCCTCGCAAGTCTAACTTTGTGAAGATGACAGCAGAACGGAGTCTCTGAAACAACTCTGGTACTAGAGG
Organism: Lithobates septentrionalis; assembly: GCA_037952835.1. Lineage (NCBI taxonomy): Eukaryota > Metazoa > Chordata > Amphibia > Anura > Ranidae > Lithobates > Lithobates septentrionalis. The sequence goes on from JBBDGP010003885.1 coordinate 130,049, forward strand.
CAAGGGGTATCGGTTTTTGATCGCGATTTTATTTAAGTCCCGGTAATCCACGCACGGGCGAAGGGAAAGATCCTTTTTCTCAACAAAGAAAATCCCAGCTCCGGCTGGGGATGTAGAGGGACGGATAAATCCCTTTCTCAGGCTGTCATCAATATAGATTTTCAAGGCGGCAAGTTCAGGTTCAGTCAAGGGAAAGATTCGCCCAAAAGGTATCTCGGCCCCAGGGAGGAGCTCGATGGGGCAGTCGTACGGTCTATGTGGAGGTAGAATCTCGGCTCCCTTCTTACTGAACACATCGGCAAAGTCTTGGTAGGGGGCTGGAATGGAAGAACGATTTTCATCATCTGAGTCCATGCACAGCAAGGGGGATGGATGACAGCATGGTCTGGAGAAGCAATGTTGCTGGCAGTAGAGAGAGGGAAACTCGACTTTTCCGACATCCCAATGGATACAGGGATTATGTGCCTGGAGCCATGGCATACCCAGAATGATAGGGAACAGTGGTGAAGCTATGGCATCCAGACGTAACAGTTCTCTGTGGTCACCGGCAATAGTAGCTAATAACGGAACAGTCTCCTGGATAACCGGACCGGATTTAATATGTGACCCGTCTGCCAGGTGGATAGATAGTCCATGAGCTTTGGGTTGCAGAGGAATCTTATGTTGAAGAGCAAAAGTCAAGTCAATGAAGCAACTGCAAGCCCCTGAATCTACAATAGCAGATACTTGGATCACTCTTCCTGAAAGTTGTAGTGAGATCTGTACGGCCAGGTGAGAAGACTTGGGAGGCCGGGAGGACTGGCTGGCAGGGAGAAAGGTCAGACATTTCCGAATCTTGGCCGGACAGGAATTCACATAATGGCCATCCCTTCCACAATACAGACACAGGTGGTTCTGACGACGGTACAGACGTTCCTCTGGAGAGAGGGAGGGATGGAACCTGCTGGGTTGAACTGGACTAGATGGACCAGGCTCTTGTGGTAGCAGCCCTAGAGGCTGGAATCGTTCAGTTAATCTCTCTGCACTGCGTTCTCTCAGACGTCTGTCAATTTGAATTGTCAGGTCGATGAGTGCTTCTAAGGATTCAGGTACTCCAACACGAGCTAGTTCATCTTTTAGGGGTTCGGATAGTCCTAGTCGAAATTGGTAACAGAGAGCAGCACTGTTCCATTCGACGTCTGCGCTCCAGCATCTAAAGTCCGTTACATAGTCCTCAGCGGCTCGATGGCCTTGCTGGAGCGCATGCAGAGCAGACTCGGCCGTGGCAGTTCGCAGAGGGTCCTCGTAGATTCGAGCCATGGATGCAAAGAAAGTGGTCAGGCTTGACAGACAGGGATTGTCCTGTTCCATTAAACGGTGAGCCCAGGACTGAGGTTCACCCTGCAGGAGGGAGATTACAAACCCTACTTTGGTGATCTCCTGAGAGAAGGTCTGGGGCTGTAATGAAAAATACAGGATACAGGCATTCTGAAAAGTCCTGAACTTTCCACGGTTGCCAGAAAACTTCTTTGGAATAGGAACCCGGGGTTCCGGTGACTGCATTACTAAAGCAGGTGTGGGAGAGAGTTCATGAATCCGTTCTTCCAGCTGGCTGTAACTTGCTTGCAGACTCTTAACTGTTTGGGTAACTGCAGTTAGGTGATAACACAGCTGCTCTACGGAGGAGGTTGCTCGTTCAGGCTCAGTCATGGCTGCCTTGTACTATCACGTACCTGGTAGAAGAGCCTGAATGGACGAGCAAGGCCTCCCTTACCACTCTGACTTAGGGCCCCTGATAGAGCAAACAGGAGGCACCAAAGTACAGAGTCGCACGAGTGCCAGAAAGTCTTTGGTGGTAGCAGGGTAGCAGGTCCGGTCGTACTGAAGAGACACAGAGAAGCTTCCGCAGGAGACTAGCAGATGGCAGCAGGTGCAGATGACAACGACAAGCAGCAGGGTCAGACAGGCAGGGTCATACACGGCAGATCAAATCGGGTACTAGGAGCAGGCAGGATCGTAGTCAGGAACAAGCCAGGTCAAACCAGATCAGCAGTGCAGTAGCCAGGGAGAAAGCAGAAGATTAGTCACAGGACAAGCCGGGGTCGGTACAGGCAGAGTTCAAGGGGAGGTAACAAGACGGGCCAGGAGTCAGGATACAGGTTCACAGGATACTGGACACTCAGAAGCTGAAGACAAGGCAGCACCAGGCCAAGCACCAGCTGGACTTAAATAGGTCGTTTGGCGCCAACGTGAACGAGCGCTAGTGCGCGCGTTAGATACGTACGGAAGTGTGCAGGTGCTGATCGTATCTCAGGAATGCGTGACAGCCACTGTTTGCGCTCTTGTTCGCGCATGTCTAAATGCCAAAGCCCGGTTTCTGTGTGCAACAGGAATATGTCTTCCTCTGTGCCTTAGATATCTTCGAGGCTGTCTACTGATGGGTGTATCCTGACACTTTCTTTCTCTATGCTAATTTATTGTTTTTCCCCCCCATCCCTCTCTCTAACCATTTTTCTTGTTCTCTCGCTCTAATGCCATGTACACACGAGCGGACTTTACGGCAGACTTGGCCTGGCGGACCGGACTCCGTCGGATAATTCGATTGTGTGTGGGCTCCAGCTGACTTTTTTTGCCCAAAAGTTCGACGGATCTAGAAATGAAACATGTTTCAAATCTTTCCGACGGACTCGAGTCCGGTCAAAAAGTCCGCTCGTCTGTATGCTAGTCCGATGGATAAAAAACGACGCTAGGGCAGCTATTGGCTACTGGCTGTGAACTTCCTTATTTTAGTAAGGTCGTACGTCATCACGTACGAATCTGTCGGACTTTGGTTGATCATGTGTAGGCAAGTCCGTTCATTCAAAAGTCCGTCGAAAAGTCCACCGGACCTAGACCATCTAAAAGTCTGCCGTGTGTACGCGGCATTATTCTTTTTCTTTGTTCCTCCCCCTCTTTTCCATGTATTCTCTATTTTTATTCCTTCTCTTACTCCTTGGTGGTGGGGGGGGGGGGGGGGGGGATGGAATGCGTGGAAATGCTAGTGGGAGTTCTGATGAGCCAACTTATGTGGTCTTGATCAAGGTCATCTGCTGATCTGGGAACTGTAGTGGGGACTTTTAATGGCAACTCTAATCACAGGTAGTGTTACTCGCTGTCTCTCCGACTTTGTGGTGTCTTGTAAAAGTGACACCTATGCCGAAATCAGGAGATAGGGTCTCCTCCAGCCCCTCCCACTTCACATTCCTCACCAGTCAGCTGACCTCTAGTCTCTGTCCCCCAGCCATGCCGTGAACTGAATGGGCGGCTGCGAAGAGGCTGAGTGGGCGGCCACGGGCTCCAGGAACAGCCCAGCTGGACGGCCGCAAAAAGGCTGCGAGAGCGGTGCGGGCTTCAGGAACAGCCCAGGATTCGGTGACCCCTGGCAAATCATCATTCGACCCCCAGGTTGAGAACCACTGATCTAAGAGAAATTCCCAAAACATGGCCTGTTGGGGGTGCTTGAGGACAGGGTTAAGAACCACTGCTCTAGAGGGTCTACAAAAAGCCGTTCCAACTGCAGCTTGACAGCTTTCCTTTACCATTAAAAAGAACATCTGCAAAAAAAAAAAAAAAAAAAAAAAAAAATCATCTTTCTAGAGCCCAGGACTGAAATTTCAGTACAATTTTATGCTTTGTTGACTGAATCCTGCCAGAACCCAACAATCCCAGAACTTTGTTAAAGTGGTTCTAAAGGCATGAAGATTTTTACCTTAATGCATTCTCTGTATCAAAGTAAAAAAACCTTCCATGTTTAGCTTCCCCGTCCCCCCCTTAAATAGTGACTGTCTTCAACAGCGTATAGGAACAGAGACAGCAGCAGGAGCCAATCAAATCCTGTGAGGAGGGGGCAAGGCCTATCCATGTTGTGTGTGTCTATGGATGCACAGAGCCTGTGTGCGGTGAAATCAGAGTAAACTATTTCAGTCCAGGAGAGGAGCCGGTATAATTGTAAAAGACGGAAGGGAAGGATGGAGGTCAGAGTTAAATAAGTAAAAACAGTTATAAAGGTCCCATTTAAGAGATACAACCAGCCTGCAAGTTAGTCCACCTGACTTCTATAACTACAATGTTACTTTTTGGGTGTACGTGTTATAGAAGAACCCAGACCAAAGTATTGTGCGATGAAAATAGAATTCAACTTTATTAAAATGTATATATGTGACACGTTAACTGAAATGATGGATTGCAATAGATTGTTTACATTTCAAGGATATATTTTTACTGTTAAGCCAAGTTATCAATTACCATCTGACAAATCCTTCTAAATAAAAAACGCCTGTAAATTCCTAGACAACACTCTTAGAACAAGACCATGACCACCAGGACTGTAACCTGACTGAAGCCATGCTCTAATTTCCCATCATCCTTCCCTCTGGTTGCAATCATCAACTTTTCTTTTACGGACTACTCAGATACAGATTTGGCAGAAAAGAATTTGTTTATACAACACCAGCAATTATAAAATGGTTATCAAAAAATAACTATTGATTAAAAAAAAAATAATAATAACTCGACGTATTAGTCAACCAAATCCCAACTTAACATGTCCAAGAAAATGGATCCCATCCAGGTGCCTGTTGGAACTCCTTTACCTTGTGTAGATATCCCCTTCTGGAGATCATCATGATAAAATAAATGTACAACACCCTCTATTTGACACCAATCTGTAGACTCCACCTAGAGCTTCCAAGAGGTAGTCAGCAGCCATGCAGTTCTGTGACACCACCTAAGTAGGTGATGGAGCCACCTCTGCTGTCAGCTCTGCTAGAACATCAATGGTCTCATTGGTTATCTGATCCATGACTCTAGTACACTTGTTCATCATACGTATTCTCTATCCCATCTATGAAGGGTTTGCTGTATGAAACATACCCACTCTAGGGAAAACTGAGTTGGGGCTTTCCCTTTCAGATATGGTAGGGGCAACATAACCTAATGTATAGTTATGGGTGGAATTGAAGAAAGGCCATTTTAGGGTGCTCCTTCCATGGAAGAAGTAAAGGTTATCTAGAAAGACTTTTAGTCTGTTGGACCAATGGGGATTAAACAGGAATATGAGAAATCATCAAATGTTACTGCACTCCACGTGAAGGGCACACTTACAGTTAGTAAAGCAACAGTCCCCTTGTCGGTGTGATTATTTAAAAGAAAAAACGAAATGCGTAACTCTTGAGTCCCCCCCCCCCCCATTACCTGTTAATCCTACCAGATACTTCCTGCAATAAGTTCCCTTCCCTAGTGAAATCACACAATAGTGTTGTCCTAAATGGACAGGGTTCTCCTAGATGGACTTGAAGTGAGATACAAGAAAATTAAAGCTCAAATCCTGCTAACACCCTTTAAAAGCAATTACAGAAAAAGTTATTTTCGAAAAAAATAGTTTAAACCAGTGGTCTCCAAACTGTGGTCCCTTGCTTGCCTTTATCTGGCCCTTGGGACACTCTTCCTCTCTTTGACAACAATGATTGGGCATTATTCTTCCCACTGACACCAACGATGGGGCACTATTTCTCCCACTGATATCAACAATGGTGCACTATTCCTCTCATTGACACCAACAACAGGGCACTATTCCTTCCACCAATACCAACGATAAGGCACTATTCCTCCCACTAACACCACTGATTGAGAACTATTCCTCTCCCTTCTAACCACAGGGGTGCCATGTACTTTTTTTACACTATTTATTCCCACTGTCCACAGTCCAGCCCCCCTAAAGTCAACAATAAACTGGTTCTTCATTTAGAATTTGGAGACCCCTGGTTTAAACCATATGCATAAAAATCAACAGTTGTATGCATCCCCAGCAGCGAGCACCCCTGGGAGAAACCCCATGGTTTCTCCCAGACCCTCCAACTGCCACTTTTGCTGAACAGCTTGGCTTATAAAGGAAGTGGAAAAATAAGGGATGGCTGTGCCGTTTCTAGGGACAAGATTTGTTCATGGAAACTTTACCCTGAAAAGAGATCTGTGTAAATATTTGTCAGCACACCACAGATCTTCAAAAATAAATTTTTATTGAAGAAGTGCAATGTTTTGGGAGCCATGCCGGACCCCTTTTTCAGGCATGTGATGAAGAGGTCCTGCACAGCTTAGAAATGTTGCACTTCTTTGCTGTGATCATTCAATAATAAAAAAAATAAATAAAAAAATTAAACAAAACATTTGAACCCTATTTGAAGATCTGTGGTGTGCTGGCAAATAGGTTCATTAATCTGCGAGGTTTCCAGTCTCTAGCTGGTTGTTGCTTCATCACCCGCTATCCTCAAGCCCTTTCTAGGAATATATGCGATGGGAATGTTGAATTTTTTTTTTTTCTGAAAAGACATCTGTCCACTCAGAGTCATTAAAGAGAACCCCCAATCAGAGGAATTTCAGTCCCCCAAAAGTAAGTGGTAGGAATATGGCCACATGCTCAGCACTTTGTAATTTCAGATCTTTTAGTTGTGTGATCAGTCTATAGAGAGGAGCAATAGCTGGACAGAGAAACTAGATAATAAGGATCCACTCTTCACCTGGGGAAATGCATAGACTTGCACGCAAGAAGCCAGCTAAGCCTAAGTGGTGCTGTCGAATGCATCCCATAAAACAACTCTTTGTTGGAAGGCCTACACCAGTTTAGGAAGTTGCTTATTCACCGAACAGCGACTCCTTCTTGGCTGGTGTCCCAGCTGCAGAGGCACCTGGGAGTATTGTTATGATTAAGGGAAGGTAGAACATGGGACAGGGTGTGGATCATGGGAGGTGTGGTGGAACATAATATGGGAGGTGTCAATGAGGCCGGCTTCCCTGGAGCCCTCAAGTTAGTTTGATGTAAGAAAAAAAAAAAAAAAAAAGGAAGTGAAAAAAAACTATGCTAAAACCATCCCTACAAAAATGTTAAGCAGCAATAATATTGTGCAACACAAACAGTGAATAGAAATAGGTAAAAATTGCACTATACAAATCAAATTACAGTCCATATTTGTACCAAAACAAAAATGATACATGTGAAAGGAAGTCCATATTAACGTGACAAAGGGAGTAGTTCCATATCCGTGTCCATCTCCAAATATCCCAGTGAATCCACCACCAGCTATGGAAAGGCTTACCAGCTCCAGTGGATCCCTTGTCACAGGGGGGTCAATTAATGCCTGCGGCTTAAACCCAGCCAGGGCCTTTCTCCGCATTCTGAATGGTATCAATGGAAATGGATAGAGGGTTGCCACCGAAAAAGAAACCAAAATGGCTGCACATAGTGTAAAATATCCTCTTAGGTTTATTAGGGAGCTCACTCACAGCAATACACAATGAGCTAGCATATAAAACAGCCTTAAGTTTAGTGGGTCAGCCAGAACACATCTAAACAAACCCAATCGTCTGGACACAAGAAGAGAGATGACGATGTCAGCACGTCCCTCCGCCCTACGCGTTTTGTCACAACTGATGTCCTTGGGCAGGACGTCACCATCTCTCTTCTCGTGTCCCGGCAATCAGGTTGTTTAGATGTGTGCTGGCTGACACACCAAACTTAGGGCTGTTTTAGATGTCAGCTCATTGTGTATTGCTGTGAGTGAGAGATCCCCAATAAACCTAAAAGGATATTTTATACTTTGTGGAGCCGTTTTGGTTTCTCAGTGGCAACCCTCTATCCATTTCCATTGATACCACCCGGAGTGATCCTAATGTGTGGAGAAAAGCCCTGGCTGGGTTCAAGCCAGAGACGTTCATTGACCCCCTGTGACAAGGGGTCCACTGGAGCTGGTAAGCCTTTCCATAGCTGGTGGTGGATTCACTGGGATATTTGGTGATGGACATGGATATGGAACTATTCATTTTTTTCACATTAACATGATGTAAGAATAGTCAGCAGAACCTAGAATCATTCAGAACACTGATATGGTCTCTGTTCAGTGTGAATCATCTGGTGTATGATAAGCTTTGACTCCACGCTAAAAGCTTTATCACAGTCAGAACATGGAAATGGCTTCTCAATATGAATCCTCTGGTGTTTGACAAGCTTTGACTTCACTCTAAAAGCTTTGTCACATTGAACACATTGGAATGGCTTCTCTTTGGTGTGAATCATCTGGTGTGTGAGAAGATGTGGCTTCTGTGTAAAAGCTTTGTGGCAGTCAGAACATTGATATGGCTTCTCTCCGGTGTGAATCCTCTGGTGTTTGATAAGATCACTCTTTCTTGTAAAACCTCGGTCACATTCTGAACATTTATACGGCTTCTCTCTAGCGTGAACCCTCTGGTGGCCGATAAGCTCTGAATTTGATACAAAAGCTTTGCCACACTCAGAACATCGATATGGATTCCCTTCACTGTGAATCATCTGGTGTTTGAGAAGTTTTAACTTCCATGGGAAAACTTTATTGCATTGAGAGCATTGAAATGACTTCTCATCTTTGTGGAATCGTTGGTGTTGGATAAGATTTTGCTCTCCTTTAAAAGTTTTTTTGCAATAAGAACATACAAATGGCCTCTCCCCGGTGCCAACCATCCTGTATCTGAGATTTCCCGAGTTTCTTCTAAAGGCCTAGTCACTTCAAGAACACTGAAAAGCTGGATTAATGTTGAAGATTATTCAAAACATTTACGACGACAATTAAAACACTGATATGGCTGGTGTCCTGTGTGAATCCTCCAGTGAGCTGTATCAAAGCCTTTCAATCGGAACACCAATATGGCTCATCACTAGGGTGAATCTGCTCATGAAGACCACCTTGACCAAAAACGGGTCATCAATCCACCTACTAAGAGAAAAAAAGAATAAAAAATTAAAAGCCAGAATTCTATAAATATGGCTACACTGAAGTGGTTTTCTCTTTGGTAATCATTATTAAAATAATACAATTACATGTTTATTAATATTTCAAAATAAAGTACCATACATGTTTCAATAGTTCTAGAGGGCATTAAGTTATTTCTACTATGCCTATTGGCTGGTTTAATAAAAAAAAAAAATATCGGTTATTACAATTTCCGGCAGGAGTATCTTAGTTTCTGGTCCCATGAAGTGCATTGTGCTGCATTTCTATCCCCAGTAAAACGTATGACAAAGCATGGTTTTTCAGACCTGTGAATTGCCGTTGTAGGTATTTGGTGACGCTGCTGTTTGTTTTTATCACATAGGATTTCTGCACTGGATGAGGAGATTGCCCTGGTATGATTTATTAGAATTCCTAGTTGGATTCTTGGGAAAAAATATATATAAATAATAATAATAATAATAGAAGAAAATGTATGTGAAAATGCCAAATGATTAGGATACATGCACAGTATGTCTAGATACCTGCCAGGTACTTTTTTTGGCACAGGTACATAGATGATATTTTGTTTCCTTTGGAACAGACCTACCAGTGAATTTAAAAGGTTTGTGAAGTCATTAGATTATCTTAATTTGAAGTTTAAATATAAATGTAGCAATCTGGTGCTAAACATCTTGGACGTCTAACCTGGAGTATGATGTCCAGTTCTGGGCACCAGTCCTCAGGAAGGATGTACTGGAAATAGAGCGAGTACAAAGGGGAACAAAACTAATAAAGGGTCTGGAAAATCTTAGTTATGAGGAAAGGTTGCGAGCTCTGAACTTATTCTCTCTGGAGAAGAGACGCTTGAGAGGGGGATATGATTTCAATATACAAATACCGTACTGGTGACCCCACAATAGGGATAAAACTTTTCCGTTAAAGGGCATTAAAGAAATAAATAAAAAGACTCGTGGCCATTCACTAAAATAAGAAGAAAAGCGATTTTACTGTAAACTGCATAGAGGGTTCTTTACTGTAAGAATGAGGAATTCTCTTCCACAAGCAATGGTCTCCGCGGGGAGCATAGATCATTTCAAAAAACCATTAGATAAGCACCTAAACTACCACAACATACAGGGATATACAATGTAATACTGACATAAAAGAACACACCCACACGTTGGACTTGATGCACTTTTTTCAACCTTACCTAAATAGTGGTCACAAACGGAGGGGGCGTTGCCAAAAAATAAATAAATAGTAAGTCTACAGTGTGCACAGAGTTCTCAGCCCAAGCTCCTCATATGTAGAAAGCCAGTATTAAACTTTTTGGACTTTGGGAAACAAAATGAAAGACACAGTCCTCATTGAAGAAGTGTAGAGAATAATTGAATAATAAGTTACTATATACTTCTGAATTATATCAATGTATATGAAATATGACTCCTATACGGAATTTCTAAATGCTGTATGAATTGAATTAATCTTTTTGATTTATTATAGATAGTGATACAATATCCCTGATGAAGATTGTATAAATACTACCATTTGAAACGCGTCGGCTGAACCGCTTTTTCCATTACCACCAGTTGTTCTGGAGGTCTTTGAATTCTTTTGCGGACAGTATCACTTTTCTCCTTTTCAAATTACAATGTTTTTAAACATTCAATGTAATGTATTGGAATTTCAAATGAACTTTTTCTATTAATTTTTTCTATAGGTATTTTGTAAAATAAATGAATTTTTAATATATCACTTCTCTATTTTTTTGTGTTGCCTTAAAAATCCCACAATAGAGGTTCTCTAAACTTCAATATATAAGGGATGATGGCAACTACATGTCCAATCACAAGAGAGTCATCAATTTTTTTCAGACACGGTCCTCATTATAGGCTCCTCATACATTCATCATCCCAGGACTTTGGAATATTGGCAACAAAAGGTTCTCATCCCAGACTCCTGAAAGAAGAAATCCAAGTGGAGCAAACCTTGAAAGCTCACAGAAATTGCTCACAGAATTTGAAAAGGGAGGCTGGGATCTTGAGAAGATGATTTTGGGATAGAGGGTATAAAACAGGGATTTCTGTGTAAAGTAGAACTATGGCCAAACCCCCCCCCCATTTTGGATAGCGTAAGGGAGAAATATAACAAGTCAGCTTTTTTTTCACCATCTCAGTTTCATTGCAAATATTTCCCTTCTGTTCCTGTCCTATAGCCAAACAGGAAGTGAGAGGAAATCCCTGCAAATGACGGGAATTTCTTGGGGACCCCCCAGATCGCCAGAACTAGTGCCCCCATTGGAAGATTTTCCCTCAATTACTTTTTTGGTAACGACCCAAAATTTGTGATTTTCTTTTACTTTCAATGATAACAGCAAAGAGGAATAAGAGAGAGAAAGTGAATCTCCTTAAAGGGGGTACAGACAGCAATAAAAACTGACAGATGTTCTAATCTCTCTGCACTCTATCCAAAAACTAAAAAACAAGTTTTGCCTTTAGTTGAACTCTAACCACTTCAGCCCCGAAAGATTCCCCCCCCCCCTTCATGACCAGGCCATTTTTTGTGATACGGCACTGCGTGGCTTTAACTGACAATTGCGCGTCGTGCGACGCTGTACCGAAAAAAAAAAATGTACGTCCCCCCCCCCCACAAATAGAGCTTTCTTTTGGTGGTATTTGATCACCTGTGCTGTTTTTTGCGCTATAAAACATAAAAAGACTGACAAATTTGAATAAAAAAAAAAAAATTATATTTTTTACTTTCTGCTATAACATACCCAACAGAAAACAAATTTAAAAAATGTAATTTATTCATCAATTTAGGCCAATATGCAATATGTAAACTGCTACATACATTTGGTAAAAAAAAAAAAAAAAAAAAAAAAATGAATGCACTCTCGCTGTACTAATGACACTGGCAGGGAAGGTGGTTAACATCAGGGGCAATCAAAGGGTTAAGTGTGCTCCTACAGTATCTCACAAAAAGTAAGTACACCCCTCAGTCACATTTTTGTAAATCTTTTCTTCTATCTTTTCATGTGACAACACTGAAGAAATGACACTTGTCTACAATGTAAAGTAGTGAGTGTACAGCTTGTATAACAGTGTAAATTTGCTGTCCCCTCAAAATAACTCAACACACAGCCATTAATGTCTAAACCGCTGGCAACAAAAGTGAGTACACCCCTAAGTGAAATTGTCCAAATTGGGCCCAATTAGCCATTTTCCCTCCCCGGTGTCATGTGACTCGTTAGTGTTACAAGGTCTCAGGTGTGAATGGGAAGCAGGTGTGTTAAATTTGGTGTTATCGCTCTCACTCTCTCATACTGGTCACTGGAAGTTCAACATGGCACCTCATGGCAAAGAACTCTGAGGATCTGAAAAAAAGAATTGTTGCTCTACATAAAGATGGCCTAGGCTATAAGAAGATTGTCAAGACCCTGAAACTGAGCTGCAGCACGGTGGCCAAGACCATACAGCGGTATAACAGAACAGGTGCCACTCAGAACAGGCCTCGCCATGGTCCACCAAAGAAGTTGAGGTCACGTGCTCAGCGTCATATCCAGAGGTTGTCTTTGGGAAATAGACGTATGAGTGCTGCCAGCATTGCTGCAGAGGTTGTAGGGGTGGGGGGTCAGCCTGTCAGTGCTCAGACCATACGCCGCACACTGCATCAAAATTGGTCTGCATGGCTGTCGTCCCAGAAGGAAACCTCTTCTAAAGATGATGCACAAGAAAGCCCGCAAACAGTTTACTGAAGACAAGCAGACTAAGGACATTGATTACTGGAACGGGTGGAGCGCTGTCCATCTGCAATTTACCCGGGTTAGCTGCACTTTGCCATAGACTTCTATTATATCCTGTAGGTGTGGGGCACTTTCTGAAAGCACACCGAAACTCCTACATTCAGAAAGTGCAGCAAAGCCGCAGGATATAATAGAAGTCTATGGCTAAGTGCAGCAAGAAAGCTGCAGGTACAATGCACTGCACCCGCCGTGCGGGAAAAAAAGCACAGTGTGAAAGCAGCCCTATACTAATAGTCACAATGTCCTGAAGATCTCTTCCTTCCCTCTGCTGGCACCACTAGCTGGGATAAGAGGTGGAGTGCAGTTGGTGTCACTCGGCATGGGACAGGAGCCGACACTACAGAGGAGACATCGGATTATGCAGCTCTTGGTCCTTACTACACCTCCAACTTTACAAGGAGTCCCCCTGCATTGCACTCGGTTTGTTGCTCTGGGATAACAGGTCAGCAAACCCAGTCCACGATCTACCAGTCACCTGTCTGAGATCTACTGGTTGCTGAGCCCCGGTGTAGATCAAAAGGGATGAACTTCTGACTGCAAATGAGGTCAGTTTAACCACTTAAAGACTAAACCTTTTTCTGACACTTGTTCCTTACAAGTACAAGTTTGCTAGAAACTTACTTAGAACCCCTAAACGTTATATATATTTTTGTAGCAGAGACCCTAGAGAATAAAATGGCGGTCGCGGCAATATTTTATATCACACTGTATTTGCGCAGTGGTCTTTCAATGCAATTTTTGGGGGAAAAAAAAAAAATACACCTCAATGAAATAAAGAAAAACTAAACAGTAAAGCTGGCCCAATTTTTTTTCTATAATGTGAAAGATGATGTTACCCTGAGAATCGTGATCTTTATTCTAAAGAAAAAAAAAAAAAAAATTGTGATTCTCATTTTATCCAGAATCGTGCAGCTCTAGAAAACACCAATCACTTCAATAACATAAAACAAAAATAATGTGGCGCTCCAAATGGTGACAAATTCTAAAAACTGTGAAATAAAAAGTGAAAATAATAAAACCAACAATGTTGTATAAATGAATATAAACAATATAATGATGTATATGAACAAGTTAAAGTTCAAAGTGAATGTTCAAAAGATGAATGAATCAAAAAATTTGAAATAAATTGTTGGATAAAAATGTGCAACATGAAAATAAATCCTGTGCCTGGAAAAAGTCTCACACTTCTTCCGGTGATCTCAAACTTGATCGTGTGTGTAAACAAAGGAGAAGGTTGGCACACTTACCAGACTTGGTGGACTCATATACTGTACAGCATAGGAGTCAAATAGTCATTCGTGAGGGGAAACCTCAATGGGGTTCAGCATATGAAGTCGATGATCTGAGTGTGTCACTTCCAGTATCAGAAAACAAACTCCATCGTGTATAATGATCCACATCAAAAGTAAAAAATGATGATCCATGGTGATGAGTATAAAAAAATAAAAATAAAAAAACACACACACACACACACACACAGTAACACTGTATAGTGGGTTTAATTGTAAAAACGTGGAGTAGACCATTAAAAAAAGTTCCATAAAATGCTGGCATCCTTGAGTTATAAAGCCAACCAACACGTTTCGTCTGATTGGACATAATCTGAGGTGTGATGATGTCCAATCAGACGAAACGCCTCATTTGACGCTCCTGGAATTACTGCACATTGATGTTTTTATAAGTGAAGAATGCTAGCATTTTATGGAACTTTTTTTAATTGTCTACTCCACGTTTTACAATAAACCCACTATACAGTGTTACACTATGTGTGTTTTTTTATACTCATCACCATGGATCATCATTTTTACTTTTGACGTGGATCATTATACACCATGGAGTTTGTCTTCTGATGTTGGAACCTCCTCTTCTGATACAGGAAATGGCTTACTCAGATCATTGACTTCATATGCCAAATGCCTATTTGACTCCTATGCTGTACAGTAGACGAGTCCAAAAAGTCTGGTAAGTGTGCCAACCTTCTCTTCTGTTTTACACACACGATCAAGTTTGATATCACCGGGAGAAGCGTGAGAGACTTTTTCCAGGCACAGGATTTATTTTCATGTTGCACATTTTTTATCCAAGAATTCTTTCAAATTTTTTGATTCATTCATCTTTTGAACATTCACTTTGAACTTTAACTTGTTCATATACACGATATATTGTTATATTGGTTTATATGATATTGTTGGTTTTATTATATTCACTTTTTATAATTCATCACCATTGGGAGCGCCACATTATTTTTATTCTGTATTTACACTATATGTGTCAAGTGGAATGTTGGCAGCCTATTAGATTTTATGCGCAATTTTTTCTTATCCTTCACACATGTCAATGACATGCCTGGGAGACTCATTTAAGCTGTATGTTATGTTATTCAACAATCTTACGAACAGCATCAGCAACACCGTATTCTTACATCACATATTTTGGATGTGTTTATTTTTTTTTTACATTATTGCTTATCTTAAAGTGTTACTATACCCAGGTGCCTGCAGTCACTATATCTGGTCTACCACAGTACACATAACATGGAAATGCAATTATTTTAGTAAATATAACCTGGTAAAAACCTTTTTTTTTCATCAGCAGTATATAGCAGTCTTGTGACTTCATCAGTGCCTGGTTAAAGCTTATAGGAGGAGTTTTCACACCGCACATTTCACATGCACCCTCCAAAGAAAAAAAAAAAAAAAAAAAAAAAAAAACAAACACACACACACACACACACACACACAAAAACACCCACAATCTCTCTAGCATTACACACCCAACTGAGCATGTGCAGCCTGACTCCACTTACTCCGTCTTATCCGGACCTATTCTGGAGTCATTGGAAGAAGGGGAGGTTTAGAGAAGACGGGATCAAGTAGTCTTTTTACACGGTGCAGAGGATTAACCCCTTAGGTTCCACAGTGAGTATAACAAGCATGCTTTACTGTATACACAGACTGATTTTTACTGTTGTGGGTTTAGTAACACTTTAATACAGAAGCTGCACTTATTTGTTACAACTTTAAACTTTCTTAGCTAGCCTTGGCTGTGACATGAGATATTTTTACCCAGCGTTCACAGGCATGAATTTAGGACTGCAACTAACGATTATTTTCATAATCGATTAGTTGGCCGATTGTTTCAATTAATCGGTTAATAACCTTAAAAAAAGTGTGGTGTATTATTTAGTTAATATGTAAAGTTTAAAAAAAAAGGCAATTTATTCTTAAATATCTCTACGAAGTGGTAAATATAAATAACCAACTATATGGTTAGGAAACAAAATCTCTAATCCACTCTGAGAATAACAGACAGAAGAGATATACTGTATATACTATTAGGAGGGGATATATACTGTATATACTATTAGAGGAGAGATATACTGTATATACTATTAGAGGGGATATATACTGTATATACTATTAGAGGGGATATATACTGTATATACTATTAGAGGGGATATATACTGTATATACTATTAGGAGGGTGAATTTGGTAGATATCAACAGGCTCAGAGATCTTTTTTTTTTTTTATTTAAAAAAAAAAAAATGTCTTCCTTCAAAAGAAATGTAATTTTAAGAACGTTCGTTCGATTTTCTAGTCATTAGGGGAGTCAAATCGATGTTCATTTTCAACCACAGTGACGGGAAAATTTAGAAATAGAAAACTTCTTGGTGAAAGGAATTTTCAGACAGTGGATGTGGTTTTCGTTCAGAAATAACATTCATTTTAAAAACAGATTGTTAAAAACAAGTGAAAATTTCAAACAACATTCTTTCATTCAGCGAATGTACAAAGATTTTTCATATGAATATTCTCATCTGAAAATTGATCAGTGTGGTCAGCATAAGGCTCGGTACACACCTATGCAGTTTGCTTTTGATCTGTTTCTGCAGTGCTTTTTGCTGTGTGTTTTTAATTTTGCGTTTTTGCATTTTTTTGGCCAATTTGTTGGGCAGATTAAAAAAAAAACAAAAAAAAAAAAAAATAAAAACACAAAACTACTGCAAATACGCATTACATGCTTTTCTGCAGCTTCTCCATTGATGTTTATTGAACCAAAAAAGCACCGTATTGCGTTAAAAAAAAAAAAAAAAAGTCCTTGACCCTTTCCAAATACGCTGCAGCTGAAAAAAGCATAGATGTGAAAGTGTCGCATAGGAAACCATGTAAATGAACTGTAGTGCGTTTCTGCAAAAAACACATTGGTGTGAACCAGACCTAAGACATTTAGTAACATAATGGGGGTTAAAAAAAAAAATAAAATTAGACCTTTATAGAACAAAAAAAAAAAAAAAAAGCAGATAATCACTACTGTAAGGGGTTCATTTTTTTTACTGTAGAAGTGTGAAAGTAATATTTACAGTAGTGATTATTGGCTCTTTTTTTACTATAAAGGGCTCATTTAAGGTTTTTTTAACCCCATCATGTTACTGGCCGATTAATCGATTATGAAAATAGTATTCGATTAGTTGTTTCAGCCCTACATGAATTGAATGGTGAAAGAAGCAGCAGTTTGGCCTATGACACAACAGTTTATTCATTTAGGTTGCACAATTCTTTCACACACACCCACACAAAGTCATGTTTTGCTTGGGGATCAAACGCTTATTTTACTCACTGAACTGCAAATCAATTTATAACATTTGTATCCTGTGTTGTTTCTGGATTTTTGGCTGATATTCTGTCTCTATTATTTAAAATACACCTATGATAAAAATTATAGACACTTAATTTCTTTTTAAGTGGGCAAACTTACACAATTTGCAGGGGATCAAATAATTATTTTCCCCACTATACAGGAGAGGAGTGTGGAGGGTATGACAGTAGGCAGTATGTACAGGAGAGGAGTGTGGGGGGTATGACAGTGGGCAGTATATTACACAGGAAAGGAGTGTGGAGGGTATAACAGAGGGCAGTATATACACAGAAGAGTGTAGAGGGTATGGCAGTTAGCAGTATGTACAGGAGAGGAGTGTGGAGGGTATGACAGTGGGCATTATGTACAGGAGAGGAGTGTGGGGGGTATGACAGTGAGCAGTATGTACAGGAAAGGAGTGTGGAGGGTATGACAGTGGGCAGTATGTACAGGAGAGGAGTGTGGAGGGTATGACAGTGGGCAGTATGTACAGGAGAGGAGTGTGGGGGGTATGACAGTGAGCAGTATGTACAGGAAAGGAGTGTGGAGGGTATGACAGTGGGTGGTATGTACAGGAGAGGAGTGTAGAGGGTATGACAGTGGGCAGTATGTACAGGAGAGGAGTATGGAGGGTATGACAGTGGGCAGTATGTACAGGAGAGGGGTGTGGAAGTGAGCAGTATGTACAGGAGAGGAGTGTGGAGGGTATGACAGTGGGCAGTATGTACAGGAGAGGAGTGTGGGGGGTATAACAGTGGGCAGTATGTACAGGAGAGGAGTGTGGGGGGTATGACAGTGGGCAGTATGTACAGGAGAGGAGTGTGGGGGGTATGACAGTGAGCAGTATGTACAGGAAAGGAGTGTGGAGGGTATGACAGTGGGTGGTATGTACAGGAGAGGAGTGTGGAGGGTATGACAGTGAGCAGTATGTACAGGAGAGGAGTATGGAGGGTATGACAGTGGGCAGTATGTACAGGAGATGGGTGTGGAAGTGGGCAGTATGTACAGGAGAGGAGTGTGGAGGGTATGACAGTGGGCAGTATGTACAGGAGAGGAGTGTGGGGGGTATGACAGTGGGCAGTATATTACACAGGAAAGGAGTGTGGCGGGTATAACAGTGGGCAGTATATACACAGAAGAAGAGTGTAGAGGGTATGGCAGTTAGCAGTATGTACAGGAGAGGAGTGTGGAGGGTATGACAGTGGGCAGTATGTACAGGAGAGGAGTGTGGGGGGTATGACAGTGGGCAGTATATTACACAGGAAAGGAGTGTGGAGGGTATAACAGTGGGCAGTATATACACAGAAGAGTGTAGAGGGTATGGCAGTTAGCAGTATGTACAGGAGAGGAGTGGGGGGGGTATGACAGTGGGAGCCATGTACAGGAGAAGAGTGTGGAGGGTATGACAGTGGGCAGTATGTACAGGAGAGGAGTGTGGAGGGTATGACAGTGGGCAGTATGTACAGGAGAGGAGTGTGGGGGGGTATGACAGTGGGAGCCATGTACAGGAGAAGAGTGTGGAGGGTATGACAGTGGGCAGTATGTACAGGAGAGGAGTGTGGAGGGTATGACAGTGGGCAGTATGTACAGGAGAGGAGTGTGGAGGGTATGACAGTGGGCAGTATGTACAGGAGAGGAGTATGGAGGGTATGACAGTGGGCAGTATGTACAGGAGAGGAGTATGGAGGGTATGACAGTGGGCAGTATGTACAGGAGAGGGGCGTGGAAGTGGGCAGTATGTACAGGAGAGGAGTGTGGAGGGTATGACAGTGGGCAGTATGTACAGGAGAGGAGTGTGGGGGGTATGACAGTGGGCAGTATATTACACAGGAAAGGAGTGTGGCGGGTATAATAGTGGGCAGTATATTACACAGGAAAGGAGTGTGGAGGGTATAATGGGGCGTACACACGGTCGGACTTTTCAGCTACAAAAGTCCAACGGACGCTGACGGACTAAAGCTGGCTGGAAATCCGATCGTGTGTGGGCTTCTCCGGACTTTCAACTGACTTTTTCAGCCTCAAATCCGACGGACTTTAGATTTGAAACATGCTTCAAATCTTTCCGACGGACTCGAGTCCGGTCGAAAAATCCGCTCGTCTGTGTGCTAGTCCGACGGACAAAAACCCACGCTAGGGCAGCTATTGGCTACTGGCTATGAACTTCCTTATTTTAGTCCGGTGTACGTCATCACGTAAGAATTCGACGGACTTTTGTGTGATCGTGTGTAGGCAAGTCTGTTCGTTAGAAAGTCCGCCGCAAGTCCGCCAAAAGTCCGTCGGACAGGCTGTCGGACTTTTGTAGCTGAAAAGTCCGACCGTGTGTACGCCCCATAACAGTGGGCAGTATATACACAGAAGAAGAGTGTAGAGGGTATGGCAGTTAGCAGTATGTACAGGAGAGGAGTGTGGAGGGTATGACAGTGGGCAGTATGTAAAGGAGTGGAGTGTGGGGGGGGTATGACAGCGGGAGGTATGTACAGGAGAAGAGTGTGGAGGGTATGACAGTGGGTGGTATGTACAGGAGAGAAGTGTATGGCAGTGGGCAGCATGTACAGGAGAGAAGTGTGGAGGGTATGACAGTGGGTGATATCCACAGGAGAGGAGTTTGGGGGGGTATGACAGTGGGCAGTATGTACAGGAGAGGAGTGTGGGGGGGTATGACAGTGGGCAGTATGTACAGGAGAGGAGTATGGAGGGTATGACAGTGGGCAGTATGTACAGGAGAGGAGTGTGGGGGGGTATGACAGTGGGCAGTATGTACAGGAGAGGAGTGTGGGGGGGTATGACAGTGGGCAGTATGTACAGGAGAGGAGTGTGGGGGGGGGGGTGACAGTGGGCAGTATGTACAGGAGAGGAGTGTGGGGGGGGTATGACAGTGGGCAGTATGTACAGGAGAGGAGTGTGGGGGTATGCCAGTGGCCAGTATGTACAGGAGAGGAGTGTGTGGGGGGTATGACAGTGGGAGGCATGTACAGGAGAGGAGTGTGGAGAGTATAACGGTGGGCAGTATGTACAGGAGAGGAGTGTGGAGGATATGACAATGGGCAGTATGTACAGGAGAGGAGTGTGGAGGATATGACAGTGGGCAGTATGTACAGGAGAGGAGTGTGGAGGATATGACAATGGGCAGTATGTACAGGAGAGGAGTGTGGAGGATATGACAGTGGGCAGTATGTACAGGAGAGGAGTGTGGAGGATATGACAGTGGGCAGTATGTACAGGAGAGGAGTGTGGAGGATATGACAGTGGGCGGTATGTACAGGAGAGGAGTGTGGGGGGTATGACAGTGGGCAGTATGTACAGGAGAGGAGTGTGGGGGGTATGACAGTGGGCAGTATGTACAGGAGAGGAGTGTGGGGGGTATGACAGTGGGCAGTATGTACAGGAGAGGAGTGTGGGGGGCATGGCAGTGGGCAGTATGTACAGGAGAGGAGTGTGGAGGGTATGGCAGTGAGCAGTATGTACAGGAGAGGGGCGTGGAAGTGGGCAGTATGTACAGGAGAGGAGTGTGGAGGGTATGACAGTGGGCAGTATGTACAGGAGAGGAGTGTGGGGGGTATGACAGTGGGCAGTATATTACACAGGAAAGGAGTGTGGCGGGTATAATAGTGGGCAGTATATTACACAGGAAAGGAGTGTGGAGGGTATAATGGGGCGTACACACGGTCGGACTTTTCAGCTACAAAAGTCCAACGGACGCTGACGGACTAAAGCTGGCTGGAAATCCGATCGTGTGTGGGCTTCTCCGGACTTTCAACTGACTTTTTCAGCCTCAAATCCGACGGACTTTAGATTTGAAACATGCTTCAAATCTTTCCGACGGACTCGAGTCCGGTCGAAAAATCCGCTCGTCTGTGTGCTAGTCCGACGGACAAAAACCCACGCTAGGGCAGCTATTGGCTACTGGCTATGAACTTCCTTATTTTAGTCCGGTGTACGTCATCACGTAAGAATTCGACGGACTTTTGTGTGATCGTGTGTAGGCAAGTCTGTTCGTTAGAAAGTCCGCCGCAAGTCCGCCAAAAGTCCGTCGGACAGGCTGTCGGACTTTTGTAGCTGAAAAGTCCGACCGTGTGTACGCCCCATAACAGTGGGCAGTATATACACAGAAGAAGAGTGTAGAGGGTATGGCAGTTAGCAGTATGTACAGGAGAGGAGTGTGGAGGGTATGACAGTGGGCAGTATGTAAAGGAGTGGAGTGTGGGGGGGGTATGACAGCGGGAGGTATGTACAGGAGAAGAGTGTGGAGGGTATGACAGTGGGTGGTATGTACAGGAGAGAAGTGTATGGCAGTGGGCAGCATGTACAGGAGAGAAGTGTGGAGGGTATGACAGTGGGTGATATCCACAGGAGAGGAGTTTGGGGGGGTATGACAGTGGGCAGTATGTACAGGAGAGGAGTGTGGGGGGGTATGACAGTGGGCAGTATGTACAGGAGAGGAGTATGGAGGGTATGACAGTGGGCAGTATGTACAGGAGAGGAGTGTGGGGGGGTATGACAGTGGGCAGTATGTACAGGAGAGGAGTGTGGGGGGGTATGACAGTGGGCAGTATGTACAGGAGAGGAGTGTGGGGGGGGGGGTGACAGTGGGCAGTATGTACAGGAGAGGAGTGTGGGGGGGGTATGACAGTGGGCAGTATGTACAGGAGAGGAGTGTGGGGGTATGCCAGTGGCCAGTATGTACAGGAGAGGAGTGTGTGGGGGGTATGACAGTGGGAGGCATGTACAGGAGAGGAGTGTGGAGAGTATAACGGTGGGCAGTATGTACAGGAGAGGAGTGTGGAGGATATGACAATGGGCAGTATGTACAGGAGAGGAGTGTGGAGGATATGACAGTGGGCAGTATGTACAGGAGAGGAGTGTGGAGGATATGACAATGGGCAGTATGTACAGGAGAGGAGTGTGGAGGATATGACAGTGGGCAGTATGTACAGGAGAGGAGTGTGGAGGATATGACAGTGGGCAGTATGTACAGGAGAGGAGTGTGGAGGATATGACAGTGGGCGGTATGTACAGGAGAGGAGTGTGGGGGGTATGACAGTGGGCAGTATGTACAGGAGAGGAGTGTGGGGGGTATGACAGTGGGCAGTATGTACAGGAGAGGAGTGTGGGGGGTATGACAGTGGGCAGTATGTACAGGAGAGGAGTGTGGGGGGCATGGCAGTGGGCAGTATGTACAGGAGAGGAGTGTGGAGGGTATGGCAGTGAGCAGTATGTACAGGAGGGGAGTGTGGAGGGTATGACAGTGAGCAGTATGTACAGGAGAGGAGTGTGGGGGGGTATGACAGTGGGCAGTATGTACAGGAGAGGAGTGTGGCGGGTATGGCAGTTAGCAGTATGTACAGGAGAGGCATGTGGAGGGTATGACAGTGGGCAGTATGTACAGGAGAGGAGTGTGGGGGGGGTATGACAGTGGGCAGTATGTACAGGAGAGGAGTGTGGAGAGTATAATGGTGGGCAGTATGTACAGGAGAGGAGTGTGGAGGGTATGACAGTGAGCAGTATGTACAGGAGAGGAGTGTGGGGGGGTATGACAGTGGGCAGTATGTACAGGAGAGGAGTGTGGCGGGTATGGCAGTTAGCAGTATGTACAGGAGAGGCATGTGGAGGGTATGACAGTGGGCAGTATGTACAGGAGAGGAGTGTGGGGGGGTATGACAGTGGGCAGTATGTACAGGAGAGGAGTGTGGAGAGTATAATGGTGGGCAGTATGTACAGGAGAGGAGTGCATAATAACACTTGGAAATATACGCAGGAAAGGTGTGTAGAAGGAATATGATGATCAATATGTCCAGAAGTGGAGTTCAAATTGTAAAACCACTTCAGCTCCGGAAAGTTTTCCCCCCTTCATGACCAGGGCATTTTTTGCTATTCAGCACTGCGCTACTTTAACTGACAATTGCTCGGTCATGCAACACCTTACCCAATTGAAATTTAGATCAATTTCCCCCCCCCCCCACACACACAAATAGAGCTTTCTTTTGGTGGTATTTGTTCACTGCTGTGTCTTTTATTATATAGACAAAAAAAAACATATTTTTTTACTTTCTACAAAGCCAATAACATTTTTTTTTTTTTAAACATCAAATTTCTTCAAAAATTTAGGCATTAATTATTTGGTAAAAAACAAACAATCTCAATAAGTGTATATTGATTGGTTTGAGTGAAATGTATAGGGTCTACAAATGATGGCATATATACTAGAATTTTTATTTGTTTTAAACACGTAATGTTGGCGATCAGCGACTTCTCATGGGACTGCAGCGGGCAATCTGACACTACCTGATGCTGGGAGGGGGGGGGGGGGGGGGAAGAGACTGACTATCTGCCACTGACATCACCAGTGACACTAATACAGTGATCATAATATACACTGTCTAATGACACTGACTGGGAAGGGGTTAACATCTTGGTGTAATCAATGAGTAGCTGTGTGCCTAACAAGTGTTAATGTGTGCTGCTTTTTTACTAAAATGATCGGTTTGTTTTGTCTCCATGCTTTGGAGAGACCTGAAGTAGCTGCAAAGAGCTGGAGGAGGAGCTGCAAAATTTGAGCAAGATACAAGTGGTGGTGTGTCTCCCCAAGAGTTCCTACGGTGTGAAGTAGCTGCTAAGAGCCGGAGGAGTTCCCAAACTCGAAGTATAGAGTGCAACTGACCTAGAGGTGTGTAGGTCCAACACAGAAGGGGAGCGTGCATTGCAGCTATTGGTGGAAGGTGAAACACAGTTTGGATTTTTTTGGAACACGTCAATACAAGCTATAAAACTGCATTAAGATTTTGGGACACCTGACTAGATATTGCAAATACTATGAACTCTTAAAAAAAAGGGGGACTTTAGGTTGTTTCCCTTTTTTTGACGCTTTGATTTTGATGCACAAATGTAGCACGTTGAATGTTTTACTTTTTATAAAGGTGGAAAATCTCCGTACTTGCTAGGTAATGAGGTGATTAGGGTTGCACATAGGAGTAGACTGACAGGAGGATCTGTGTGAAGTTCTACTGATTGGGTGGTCACTGCATTAGACAGCACACCACCGCTATACAACCCCTTGGTTGACCTTCTAAAGAGTCTGAGGACACCCCTAAAGTGGTAGCTGCAGTCCCGTTTATTTTAGAAGATTTCTGTTTTAGGTTGGTAATTGTATTGGTGTGCAGACTCAGAGGGCCTTAATAGCAGCGCATGAGCTCCAAACATACAACACCGAGAAGTCGATTCTGAAGCTGGATTTACTGAAGGCCCAAATGAGTAAAAAAAAGTTCCCAACATTTAGAGAGCGTGATGACCTTCTTCATCAAGGTGACAAACAGAGATAAAGTGTGGAAAAACATTTAACATATATACAGTCTATATGTTATATGATATAGATCATTCATCACAAGGAGCTGGTCAAAGATTATTAATATGTATAAAGCGGGGACACCCTCTGGAGCCCCGTACCATGAATAGGACATCCACCTGACTTACCTGTGTGGTCTGACATGGAGAAAATACCATGCTATCCCTATGGTGGCCGTGTGTTCAGGATGGAGACTAAGAAACTGTTCAGCCTCCTGGAACTGGATCTAAAATGGCAATGGACAGGAAATTACATGAGACAGGAAGTGACATTTCATACATGGACAGGAAGTGATATGGAACAGGAAGTGACATTTCCTACATGGACAGGAAGTGACATTTCATACATGGACAGCAAGTGACACGGGACAGGAAGTGACATTTCATACATGGACAGCAATTGACATGGGACTGGAAGTGACATTTCATACATGGACAGTTAGTGACATTTCATACATGAACAGGAAGTGACATTTCATGCACAGACAGGAAGTGACATTTCATACATGGACGGGAAACAATATTCCATACATGGACAGGAAGTGACATTTCATACATGGACGGGAAACAATATTCCATACATGGACAGGAAGTGACATTTCATACATGGACAGGAAGTGATATTTCATACATGGACGGGAAACAATATTCCATACATGGACGGGAAATGACATTTCGTACATGGACAGGAATTGATATTTCATACATGGACAGCAAGTGACACTGGACAGGAAGTGACATTTCATGCATAGACAAGAAGTGACATTTCATACATGGACAGCAAGTGACATGGGACGGGAAGTGACATTTCATACATGGACAGGAAGTGACATTTCATACATGGACAGCAAGTGACATGGGACAGGAAGTGACATTTCATACATGGACAGTGATATTTCATACATGAACAGGAAGTGACATTTCATGCACAGTGACATTTCATACATGGATGGGAAACAACATTCCATACATGGACGGGAAGTGACATTTCAGTACATGGACGGGAAGGCGACATTTCATACATGGATGGGAAGTGACATTTCATATATGGAAAGGAAGTGACATTTCATACATGGACAGCAAGTGACATGGGACAGGAAGTGACAATTCATACATGGACAGGAAGTGACATTTCATACATGGACAGCAAGTGACATGGGACAGGAAGTGACATTTCATTAATGCACAGGAAGCGACATTTCATACATGGACAGGAAGTGACATTTCATACATGGACAGCAAGTGACATGGGACAGGAAGTGACATTTCATACATGTACAGTTAGTGATATTTCATACATGAACAGGAAGTGACATTTCATGCACAGACAGGAAGTGACATTTCGAACATGGACGGGAAACAACATTCCATACATTGACGGTAAGTGACTTTTCTTACCTGGACAGGAAGTGACATTTCATACATGGCCGGGAAGTGACATTTCATACATGGCCAGGAAGTGACATTTCATACATGGACAAGAAGTGACATTTCATACATGGGTGGGAAGTGACCAGGGCAGGACTTAGGGTGGTGGGGGCCCCTGGGCTTGAGTCGCTTTGGGGGCCCTACCTTCTATACATTACCGTATTTATCGGCGTATAACACGCACCCCAAGTTTAGGAGGGAATTTTAAGGAAAAAAACTTTTAGGAGGGAAGTTTAAGGAAAAGACTTACATTTAAATGCCCATCAATGCAGCCTTGCACAGCATCCATCTGCAGCCTTGTCCATCCATCTGTAGCCTTGTCCAGTGTCATTGCAGCCTTGCCAGTGTAGCCTTGTCATTTGCAGCCTTGAAGTTTAAAAATGGCACCGCCGAGATACAGTCCTGTGTATCTCGGCAGCTCTCTGGTCCTCTCGGCGGCTCTCGGGTCCTCTCGCAGTCCCAAGCGGAGCCGAGAGTAGCCGAGTGTTTGGGTACAGCACCACACAACTGCGCAATTGTCAGTTAAATCGACGCAGTGCCGTATCGCAAAAAAAATGATTGAAGTGCAATATTTCTATTATTACATTGTTATATAAAATAAAATATTTCAACTCACCATAAGCAGAATTAGTCGGAGCCTGAGCGTGTCACTTGCCAACGTCACCTGCCTTCAGATGCGGATTGTCACTTGCCACGTCACTTGTCAGCGGATGCAGGGTGTCACTTGCCACGTCACTTGTCAGCGGATGCAGGGTGTCACTTGTCAGCAGATGCAGGGTGTCACTTGTCAGCAGATGCAGGGTGTCACTTGCCACGTCACTTGTCAGCGGATGCAGGGTGTCACTTGCCACGTCACTTGTCAGCGGATGCAGGGTGTCACTTGTCAGCGGATGCAGGGTGTCACTTGTCAGCGGATGCGGGATGTCACTTGTCAGTGGATGCGGGTTGTCACTTGCCACGTCACTTGTCAGCGGATGCAGGATGTCACTTGTCAGCAGATGCAGGGTGTCACTTGCCACGTCACTTGTCAGCGGATGCAGGGTGTCACTTGCCACGTCACTTGTCAGCGGATGCAGGATGTCACTTGTCAGCAGATGCAGGGTGTCACTTGCCACGTCACTTGTCAGCGGATGCAGGGTGTCACTTGTCAGTGGATGCAGGGTGTCACTTGTCAGCGGATGCAGGGTGTCACTTGCCAGGGGATGCAGGGTGTCACTTGCCAGGGGATGCAGGGTGTCACTTGCCAGGGGATGCAGGGTGTCACTTGCCAGGGGATGCAGGGTGTCACTTGCCAGCTGTTGTAGGGTGTCACTTGTCATGTCGCCACCACCGGGTCAAAGGGGGCCCCGTCAGGTAGGATATACGGGGGCCCCATGATTTCTAACATTCAGGGGGGGGGGCGGCAAACTCCCGCCTGCTAGCCAGCCCGTTTTGTCGGCACTGCTGCTTATTTAACGGGGACTGATCGGGCTTGTATACTCTCACTTCCTGGTAGCAGTGGAACACAGATAGGGCGGACGTGATGTAATCAGTCGGAAATGATGCAAGACACGGGGGAGGCCCTATCTTGCGTTCCACCGCTACCAGGAAGTGAGAGTACACAAGCCCGATCGGTCCCCGTTAAATAATAAGCAGCGGTGCCTGCAAAACAGGCGGGAGTTTGCTGTGGATCCAGCCCTGCCCGCGGGGCCCCCTATTAGGCGGGGCCCATGGGCTTGAGCCCACTCAAGCCCAATGATAAGTCCGGCCCTGGAAGTGACATTTTGTACAAGGACAGGAAATGACATTTCATACCTGCACAGGACGTGACATTTCATACATGGACAGCAAGTGACACGGGACAGGAAGTGACAATTCATACATGGACAGGAAGTGACATTTCATACATGGACAGCAAGTGACATGGGACAGGAAGTGACATTTTATACATGGACAGGAAGTGACATTTCGTACATGGACAGGAAGTGACATTTCGTACATGGATGGGAAGTGACATTTCGTACATGGATGGGAAGTGACATTTTGTACATGGACGGGAAGTGACATTTCATACATGGACAGGAAGTGACATTTCGTACATGGACAGGAAGTGACATTTCGTACATGGACAGGAAGTGACATTTCGTACATGGATGAGAAGTGACATTTCGTACATGGATGGGAAGTGACATTTCATTAGTGGATGGGATGTGACATTTTGTACATGGACAGGAAATGACATTTCATACCTGCACAGGAAGTGACATTTCATACATGGACAGCAAGTGACACGGGACAGGAAGTGATAATTCATACATGGACAGGAAGTGACATTTCATACATGGACAGCAAGTGACAGGGGACTGGAAGTGACATTTCATACATGGACAGTTAGTGACATTTCATACATGAACAGGAAGTGACATTTCATGCACAGACAGGAAGTGACATTTCATACATGGACGGGAAACAATATTCCATACATGGACAGGAAGTGACATTTCATACATGGACAAGAAGTGATATTTCATACATGGACGGGAAACAACATTCCATACATGGACGGGAAGTGACATTTCGTACATGGACAGGAAGTGATATTTCATACATGGACAGCAAGGGACACGGGACAGGAAGTGACATTTCATACATAGACAAGAAGTGACATTTCATACATGGACAGCAAGTGACATGGGACGGGAAGTGACATTTCATACATGGACAAGAAGTGATATTTCATACATGGACGGGAAACAACATTCCATACATGGACGGGAAGTGACATTTCGTACATGGACAGGAAGTGATAATTCATACATGGACAGGAAGTGACATTTCATACATGGACAGCAAGTGACATGGGACTGGAAGTGACATTTCATACATGGACAGTTAGTGACATTTCATACATGAACAGGAAGTGACATTTCATGCATAGACAGGAAGTGACATTTCATACATGGACGGGAAACAATATTCCATACATGGACAGGAAGTGACATTTCATACATGGACAAGAAGTGATATTTCATACATGGACGGGAAACAACATTCCATACATAAACGGGAAGTGACATTTCGTACATGGACAGGAAGTGATATTTCATACATGGACAGCATGGGACACGGGACAGTCCCAAGCGGAGCCGAGAGTAGCCGAGTGTTTGGGTACAGCACCACACAACTGCGCAATTGTCAGTTAAATCGACGCAGTGCCGTATCGCAAAAAAAATGATTGAAGTGCAATATTTCTATTATTACATTGTTATATAAAATAAAATATTTCAACTCACCTGAAATAAATGGCTTAATATTGTATAAAAAGCCTTCAATAATGATGATTCTCGTGAGACGAATTTTGGAATTATTTCTGCTTGAGTCAGCTTAAATCAAAACCGTGTGTTTTATTGTACACACATAAACTTGGAAAATACTTACAAAAATAGTACATTCATATTCAGAATTAGTGTTGTTTCATATATGCAAAAAATGTTCAAATATAGTTCATTTGTTTCAAAGATCTGGAAAAGTCCTTAAAATCATTAGACATGTGCTTCCTTTGTCTTGGTGTTTTTAAGATGGCCGATTAACCTCTTGTGTCCTGGCTTGGAGAGAGTTGTGGCTTGGAAGCAGAAGATTTGTGTAAAGACAGCTGTGTCTTGGGAGGAATACATGTGTGTAAAGAGATGTGTCTTGGAAGCAGGATGTGTGTGTGAAGAGGCACAAGACTGGAATCCTTGTGTCTATATGAACACAGTTTTTCAAATTCGCGCCCAAACACAAATCCCTCCCATACACTCCCCTTTTCTCCGTCTAAGAGCGGGGCTAGCAAAGAGCAACATCTGTTTTTAACTGAACCAAACCTTTTAAACATGAAACCAGATATATGTGAGAGGCTTTCAGCAGACCTCTTAAAACATAAACGCATAAATCAAACAGAGTATCGGTTACATAGGAAAATTCAACCAAAACATATATTATTTACAAAATCCATCAAATTCTGACAGGGTCTTGACCTGCATTTTCAGTCAATGAATGGCCATTTGGGTATCACTAGCTCAAAGTCCTGTCATTCAAACAAATATGGAAAATGCATATTCTTTTCAATAAAGCCAATTAAAATTTAGATATTAAGAATATAACATCACCATAAGCAGAATCAGTCGGAGCCTGAGCGTGTCACTTGCCAACGTCACCTGCCTTCAGATGCGGATTGTCACTTGCCACGTCACTTGTCAGCGGATGCAGGGTGTCACTTGCCACGTCACTTGTCAGCGAATGCAGGGTGTCACTTGTCAGCAGATGCAGGGTGTCACTTGTCAGCAGATGCAGGGTGTCACTTGCCACGTCACTTGTCAGCGGATGCAGGGTGTCACTTGTCAGCAGATGCAGGGTGTCACTTGCCACGTCACTTGTCAGCGGATGCAGGGTGTCACTTGCCAAGTCACTTGTCAGCGGATGCAGGGTGTCACTTGTCAGCGGATGCAGGATGTCACTTGTCAGTGGATGCGGGTTGTCACTTGCCACGTCACTTGTCAGCAGATGCAGGGTGTCACTTGCCACGTCACTTGTCAGCGGATGCAGGATGTCACTTGTCAGCAGATGCAGGGTGTCACTTGCCACGTCACTTGTCAGCGGATGCAGGGTGTCACTTGCCACGTCACTTGTCAGCGGATGCAGGGTGTCACTTGTCAGTGGATGCAGGGTGTCACTTGTCAGCGGATGCAGGGTGTCACTTGCCAGGGGATGCAGGGTGTCACTTGCCAGGGGATGCAGGGTGTCACTTGCCAGGGGATGCAGGGTGTCACTTGCCAGCTGTTGTAGGGTGTCACTTGTCATGTCGCCACCACCGGGTCAAAGGGGGCCCCGTCAGGTAGGATATACGGGGGCCCCATGATTTCTAACATTCAGGGGGGGGGCGGCAAACTCCCGCCTGCTAGCCAGCCCGTTTTGACGGCACTGCTGCTTATTTAACGGGGACTGATCGGGCTTGTGTACTCTCACTTCCTGGTAGCAGTGGAACACAGATAGGGCGGACGTGATGTAATCAGCCGGAAATGATGCAAGACACGGGGGAGGCCCTATCTTGCGTTCCACCGCTACCAGGAAGTGAGAGTACACAAGCCCGATCGGTCCCCGTTAAATAATAAGCAGCGGTGCCTGCAAAGCAGGTGGGAGTTTGCTGTGGATCCAGCCCTGCCCGCGGGGCCCCCTATTAGGCGGGGCCCATGGGCTTGAGCCCACTCAAGCCCAATGATAAGTCCGGCCCTGGAAGTGACATTTTGTACAAGGACAGGAAATGACATTTCATACCTGCACAGGACGTGACATTTCATACATGGACAGCAAGTGACACGGGACAGGAAGTGCCATTTTATACATGGACAGGAAGTGACATTTCGTACATGGACAGGAAGTGACATTTCGTACATGGATGGGAAGTGACATTTCGTACATGGATGGGAAGTGACATTTTGTACATGGACGGGAAGTGACATTTCATACATGGACAGGAAGTGACATTTCGTACATGGACAGGAAGTGACATTTCGTACATGGACAGGAAGTGACATTTCGTACATGGATGAGAAGTGACATTTCGTACATGGATGAGAAGTGACATTTCGTACATGGATGGGAAGTGACATTTCATTAGTGGATGGGATGTGACATTTTGTACATGGACAGGAAATGACATTTCATACCTGCACAGGAAGTGACATTTCATACATGGACAGCAAGTGACACGGGACAGGAAGTGATAATTCATACATGGACAGGAAGTGACATTTCATACATGGACAGCAAGTGACAGGGGACTGGAAGTGACATTTCATACATGGACAGTTAGTGACATTTCATACATGAACAGGAAGTGACATTTCATGCACAGACAGGAAGTGACATTTCATACATGGACGGGAAACAATATTCCATACATGGACAGGAAGTGACATTTCATACATGGACAAGAAGTGATATTTCATACATGGACGGGAAACAACATTCCATACATGGACGGGAAGTGACATTTCGTACATGGACAGGAAGTGATATTTCATACATGGACAGCAAGGGACACGGCACAGGAAGTGACATTTCATACATAGACAAGAAGTGACATTTCATACATGGACAGCAAGTGACATGGGATGGGAAGTGACATTTCATACATGGACAAGAAGTGATATTCCATACATGGACGGGAAACAACATTCCATACATGGACGGGAAGTGACATTTCGTACATGGACAGGAAGTGATAATTCATACATGGACAGGAAGTGACATTTCATACATGGACAGCAATTGACATGGGACTGGAAGTGACATTTCATACATGGACAGTTAGTGACATTTCATACATGAACAGGAAGTGACATTTCATGCATAGACAGGAAGTGACATTTCATACATGGACGGGAAACAATATTCCATACATGGACAGGAAGTGACATTTCATACATGGACAAGAAGTGATATTTCATACATGGACGGGAAACAACATTCCATACATAAACGGGAAGTGACATTTGTACATGGACAGGAAGTGATATTTCATACATGGACAGCAAGGGACACGGGACAGGAAGTGACATTTCATACATAGACAAGAAGTGACATTTCATACATGGACAGCAAGTGACATGGGACGGGAAGTGACATTTCATACATGGACAGCAAGTGACATGGGACAGGAAGTGACATTTCATACATGGACAGTGATATTTCATACATGAACAGGAAGTGACATTTCATGCACAGTGACATTTCATACATGGATGAGAAACAACATTCCATACATGGACGGGAAGTGACATTTCATACATGGACGGGAAGGCGACATTTCATACATGGATGGGAAGTGACATTTCATACATGGACAGCAAGTGACATGGGACAGGAAGTGACAATTCATACATGGACAGGAAGTGACATTTCATACATGGACAGCAAGTGACATGGGACAGGAAGTGACATTTCATAAATGGACAGGAAGTGACATTTCATACATGGACAGGAAGTGACATTTCATACATGGACAGCAAGTGACATGGGACAGGAAGTGACAATTCATACATGGACAGGAAGTGACATTTCATACATGGACAGCAAGTGACATGGGACAGGAAGTGACATTTCATAAATGGACAGGAAGTGACATTTCATACATGGACAGGAAGTGACATTTCATACATGGACAGCAAGTGACATGGGACAGGAAGTGACATTTCATACATGGACAGTTAGTGATATTTCATACATGAACAGGAAGTGACATTTCATGCACAGACAGGAAGTGACATTTCAAACATGGATGGGAAACAACATTCCATACATTGACGGTAAGTGACTTTTCTTACCTGGACAGGAAGTGACATTTCATACATGGACGGGAAGTGACATTTCATACATGGACAGGAAGTGACATTTCATACATGGACAAGAAGTGACATTTCATACATGGGTGGGAAGTGACATTTTGTACATGGACAGGAAATGACATTTCGTACCTGGACAGGAAGTGACATTTCATACATGGACAGCAAGTGACATGGGACAGGAAGTGACAATTCATACATGGACAGGAAGTGACATTTCATACATGGACAGCAAGTGACATGGGACAGGAAGTGACATTTCATACATGGACAGGAAGTGACATTTCATACATGGACAGCAAGTGACATGGGACAGGAAGTGACATTTCAAACATGGACAGTTAGTGATATTTCATACATGAACAGGAAGTGACATTTCATGCACAGACAGGAAGTGACATTTCAAACATGGATGGGAAACAACATTCCATACATTGACGGTAAGTGACTTTTCTTACCTGGACAGGAAGTGACATTTCATACATGGACGGGAAGTGACATTTCATACATGGACAGGAAGTGACATTTCATACATGGACAAGAAGTGACATTTCATACATGGGTGGGAAGTGACATTTTGTACATGGACAGGAAATGACATTTCGTACCTGGACAGGAAGTGACATTTCATACATGGACAGCAAGTGACACGGGACAGGAAGTGACATTTCATACATAGACAAGAAGTGACATCTCATACGTGGACGGGAAGGCGATATTTCATATATGGAAAGGAAGTGACATTTCATATATGGAAAGGAGGTGACATTTCATATATGGACAGTAAGTGACATTTCATATATGGCCAGGATGCGACATTTCATACGCAGACGGGAAGTGACATTTCATATGTAGCATCCTGTAGTTTAGGCAGGGAGCCCCTCACAAATTTACTTGCCAGGAGTAGTTATCCTGGTTAGTTGATAGAGATCTAATGATTTCTCCCTAGGATTGGCCTTGTTGCACTTTTCTCTTCTACCACTAGGTGGCTGGGTACTTGGTGGTACTAGATATGAGAAGGGCAACCCAAGGTCAAGTTATGGGTATGTAGGGTGTCTCAGCCAATGGGCAGGGGTTTTCTTGAATCCCTTGGCCTGCTGGGAGAACCTATATATTAGGGTGGAGTTAGGTGATCTATGTTCTGTGCCACCTGGACGGCTGTCTGGGTCGTGTGTCGTGTGCCCCGGGCTGCTAGGTCGGAGATTGAGTCTATCCCGGGGGCATCTGGCTGCTAGGCTGTGTGAGGGCCTATCCAGAAGTAAGAGGGCAGCGCAGGCTTGGGATTGCTTGCAGTCCAACCAGAAGTGAGAGCTCTGCCGGCCGGGGAACCTGTCAGTGGTCGGAGGTAGAAGGAAAGCTGTCGCCACAAAGGGACCATCCACCTTATTACCAGGGGCCACAGTGAGTAACTGAAGCAAGTACCGGAGCAGTATTCTCACAGAACAGGCACAGTGGAGAATCAGGAACTTCAGGCGGTGATCAAGTCAGGGACCCAACCAGCAGAGGTGACGCTTGAAGAGCAGCCTTGTGTGTCAAGCTAGGGACTAAGCCGGTCAGCAGGAGTAAAGCTTGAGAAGTATCTGGAGAGCCAAGCTAGGGACCCAAGGAAGTGTGGGTGACGCTTGAGGGAGATACCACCGCAAAGATTGGAGGAGCTCAAGGGATTCAGAGACAATGAATCAGAGGGTCTAGTGAGAGACTGGGAGCTCAGTGTTGAAGAACTACAAGAGGCAGTTGTAGTGAAGCTGAAGGAACTTTTACGTTTGAGTTGGGAACTGGTAAAGACTGTTACCATAGGAGACAGCATTCCTGCATGTGCAGATGTGGCAGCTTGTTGGGGCCTTCCCTGCATGGCTGTCCACCTATTGAAGTCTCGGAGCCTGCTAATTGAATTTACAGCTACTTAAGGGTGTCCTGGCCCTAACCCTCCTTCCCCCCCCCCCCTTTCAGTGTCAGAGTAAATGAGCATATCACCAACATTAAGAATGGGAAGACTAACCATAGTGTTCTGAAACATTGTCTTCGGTATCACAATAGGGATCCTCCAGGTACCCAGTTTCTCATTATAGATAAATTCATATTGCACTGGAGAGGAGATTCCAGCATTAGGGGCGTTTCACGTCTTGAGACGTTTTGGATTTATGAACTCAAATCCTATTGGCCCCATGGCATGAACGTTGACTGGGATATTAATGCGTTTATCAATAGGTCCTAATTAGTTTTACGTCCTTGTCATGCAGGCGCATTTAAATGGTGTATGTTATCAGTATTGTGTTAGTACATATTTTATCTTTATTTTTTATTATGACATTTTCAATATTATTCATATATTTTATTTATATCATTTTATGCATTATTATGGGAGTCTTCCATTATATGTTATGGTTGCAGAGTTGGTGTCATGCCACTCATTATTAGATTTACACCCAATAGTCTTTAATGTTTAAAATTTCACTAGTTTTTTTTTTACAAAGAGACTGAATATTTGATACTTTAAGAGGTATTGCCACCTTCAGGGACGAATGCTATGTGTACTGTCCCTGACTGTGGTTTTTCCGTCCAATAGAGTGACGTGATATGAGGTCACGTGCTGACGGATTGGAATGAGGCTTAGACCGCGCTTCTCTATTTATAGGCTGACCAATGGCTGCCCTTCATCGAATGTCACGTGATACAAGATCACATGTCAGCTATTCAGAGCGAGGCTTGGACTGCGTCATGCGCGTCTTCTGGCCCAACTCCTATGGCCTTCCTGTGACGAGTCCTGGAACGCTCGCTGGAGGTGCAGTGTTCCCTTTAGGTCTCTCTGTTTATTCCTGTGAGTGCTTGGAACGCACGCCGGACAGCATGGAGGTAATTGTTGTGGTCTGGCTTATGCAAGTTCAGGCCCACGCAATTTTATTGGTTAATCAATTTAGATTATTGTTATATATTGGCGTGACATGGGAAGCCAGCCTGTACCCCGGATGGTTTCTTAGTGGATGAAACGTTGGGACGTTTGTGCTGGCTCCATGTTATCGCGCTTCTTACTATCCTCATTTGTAATCACATATATATACAGTGCCTGTATCCATCCAAATTGATGTAAGTGCATTACTTATTCAATAAATATATTTGGTAAGGATTTTATGCTATGTTGGCGTTTTTCCTCCTCAATTTATATATGTCTGGTTGAGCCTTGGATTTTTTGGCCGCTGAGCTGGAGTGGCCGCGTTCCTTCTGGGTTGGTTCCATGCATGGTAGTTTTGTGTATGCTGGTTCCCGTGTATGCCGGTCCCTGTGGAGTCCAATCTACCTTGGTTTCTCTGCGCATTTGGCTGCTTATTAGTAGCCCATTCGATCTGGTAAAAGTACCCGATCATTGTGTCTGGTGGTGGCTGCACATTCGATGTTAATTTCCACTCTCGGTGGTCCTCTTCACAAAAGCACATCTAACTTCTTCCCAGAAGCAGAAGTTTGAATTCATATTGAACTACATTTTTTCCACTCCAGTCACTTACCTTCTTCCCTTGGAATTCTTGTATATTTCACGTGCATTTCTACATGGACATTATGATTTATTGATGTATTTTTTATCAGTACTATGTTTGTATGATCCACATATACACTTTTGATTGATTTTAGTTATTTATTTCATTAATTTTTTTGCACTCTTATTTTGTTTGCACATCTTAGCGCTGCACATTATATCACACAAGAGAAATAAAACCTCTTTTGCATCCGAGAAGTGTCTGGCGCCCAATAAATTTGTCTACCTTGCACCCACTATACCTCACAACCCACTACATACAGGAGGATGTCAACTATCTTTGGCCTGGAAAGTTCTCATTAGACTGGACAAAGACAGAGACCTTGCTACACATACATGGACAAGAAGTGACATTTCATACATGGACAGCAAGTGACACGGGACAGGAAGTGACATTTCGTACATGGACAGGAAGTGACATTTTGTACATGGACGGGAAGTAACATTTTGTACATGGACGGGAAGTGACATTTCATACATGGACAGGAAGTGACATTTCATACATGGACAGGAAGTGACATTCGTACATGGACAGGAAGTGACATTTCGTACATGGACAGGAAGTGACATTTCGTACATGGACGGGAAGTGACATTTTGTACATGGATGGGAAGTGACATTTTGTACATGGACGGGAAGTGACATTTCATACATGGACAGGAAGTGACATTTCGTACATGGACAGGAAGTGACATTTCGTACATGGACAGGAAGTGACATTTCGTACATGGACAGGAAGTGACATTTTGTACATGGACGGGAAGTGACATTTTGTACATGGATGGGAAGTGACATTTCGTACATGGATGGGAAGTGACATTTCGTACATGGATGGGAAGTGACATTTCGTACATGGACGGGAAGTGACATTTTGTACATGGACAGGAAGTGACATTTCGTACATGGACAGGAAGTGATATTTCATACATGGACGGGAAGTGATATTTCATACATGGACGGGAAGTGACATTTCATACATGGACAGGAAGTGACATTTCATACATGGATGGGAAATTACATTTCATATATGGATGGGAAATGACATTTCATACATGGACAGGAAGCGACATTTCATACGCAGACAGGAAGTGACATTTCGTACATGGACAGGAAGTGGCATTTAATACATGTTCAGACCGGGATTTCCTGGATTTGTCTCAAAAATAACAGGACTGATTAAAGTGATAATAAAGGTTTGGTTATTTTTGTTTTTTAAATAACAAACATGTCTATACTTGCCTGCTCTGTGTAATGGTTTTGCACAGAGCAGCCCGATCCTCCTCTTCTCAGGTCCCTCGCTGGCACTCCAGACCTCCTCCCTATTTAGTTTGTAGACGCTACAACTTTTGTGCAAACCAATCAATATACACTTATTGGGATTTTTTTTCAAAAATATGTAGCAGAATACATATTGGTCTAAATTGATGAAGAAATTAGATTTTTTTTACATTTTTTTTAATTGGATGTGTTTTATAGCAGAAAGTAAAAAATATTGTTTTTTTTTTTTTTTTTCAAAATTGTCGCTCTTTTTTTGTTTATAGCGCAAAAATTAAAAACCGCAGAAGTGATCAAATACCACCAAAAGAAAGCTCTATTTGTGGGAAAAAACAAACATTTTATTTGGGTACAGTGTCGAACGACCGCGCAATTGTCAGTTAAAGCAACGCAGTGCCGTATGGCAAAAAATGGCCAGGTCAGGAAGGGGGGTAAATCTTCCACAGCTGAAGTGGCTAATACAGAGGGTGCAGTATGGAGAGCAGACACTAGATGGTGCTCGTCCACATAGAGAAAAAGTAACAACATGTGGGGAAAAAAAAGGGGGAAAAAAAAGGGGAGAAAAAAAAGGGAAAAAAAACCTGAAGGGAAAAAAAAGAAGAAAAGAAATGTGAAAAGACCTCAGTAAAAAAGGACAAACTGGGAACCCACGCTGTCCATGCTTAACCGTTGGAGAACAACCAAAACAGCAAAATAATGGCGACAAAAAATGTAGTGAAAATAACAAAAATAAATACAAAAATTGGCATGTGAGTTCAGGCGGGAGGAGGAAAACTGCACAACTGCAATAGAAGAAGTGAGAATTCATAACACATAATTGTGTGAACATCAATAAGCTGTGAGTATCAAAAAATGAAATTGGAAATGAAGTTGTACCAGTGTGATCCCAGCTTTAGTGATGAGCATTAAAAGGGAGGAGGGGGTCCTCTTTAGGTTGTAGTGAATGAGGAGCGCGGGGCACTAAATGACTCCAGATGTGAATCCCCCCTCTCTGTGTTTGTAGTCAGTGTGGCCCCGGGGCGTCTGTGGAAGGTGGCTCATAATGTTATTGGACGTCCCTCACACTTCTCAGTCAGGACAAGAAGCCTTCATCTTCCATCAGAGACACGGAGGAGAGACAGAGAAGATCTTCTCACAGGTCAGAGCAGAATCAACTTCATGTCTACAGTCTGCACATTGCAGGCCTAGGATCCCCCACAAGGTGGAATGATACTTTAAGGAGAACTTTCCTCTGATTGCAGACACTTGTGAGCAGGAGGAAGAGAAGCCGAGAGTTGGGAGAGATTTCCCCTTTCATGTTCCGTCACCGTGCTGGTACGGTTGCCCCCTCATCCCTTTAAACCCGAACACATACTAATTACACAGGTTCTGAGGCTAGTTTAATGCAGATAAGGCACAAAGTGAGTTTAATTACCACCTTAATCAGCCCCAGACCCTGTGTAATTCATATGTGTTCGGGTTTAAAGGAATGAGGTGGCAACCCTACGTGCTGGGAAGAGTCACCATCTCCCCACTTTTCCCTTGCTGTCCTCCCATCCCCCTGCGGCCCACCTATCCACACCACTTCCTCCCTTTCAACCCCACTTCCTCCCTTTCCACCCCACTGCTTCTCTTTTCCCCCATTCCACCCCCCCTCTACCCCCCTGTCCTCTCAATTTTCCCTGTCCACCCCCTGCCCCTTTATTGCCCCCTTGGCCACCTCATCATCCCCCTGCCACCCTGTCTAGCCACTGCAAACGGTCCATCCACTGTCTCCCTACTGCCTCCCTGTCCACCCCACTACCCACCTGTCCCTCCACTGCCCCCATGTCCACCCCTCTGTCTCCTCATTGCCCTTTTCCATCCACCGCAAGCCTACTACTCCTCTGTCCCCTGTTGCCCCATTGCACACTGTCCATCCCATGCCCCCCCACTCCCCCCTGTACACCCTCTTCTTCCCCCCTGCCTCCTTGTCTACTGCACTACTCCTCTGTGCCCTCATTCCCACCCCCTGTACTCCCACATCCCTTTCCTCCCCCTGTCTTCCCCACTGCTCTGCTATCCACCCCATTGTCGCCCTGTCCACTCCCTGTCCACTCACTGCCTCCCTGTCCACTCCACTCTCCCCTGCTCTCACTCTAACATTTATGGCGATACCTCACATGTGTGGTTTGAACACCGTTTACATATGTGGGGGCGACTTGTGAATGCGTTCACTTCTGCGTGCGAGCTCGGGGGGCTTTACATTTTTTTTTTTCTTATTTATTTTATTTTTTATTTTTACACTGTCCCTTTAAAAAAATATTTTTGATCACTGTTATTCCTATTACAAGGAATGTAAACAGGACAGGGCCTCTTTAATGCGAGATCTGGGGATCAATAAAAAAAAAAAAAAAAATTTAATTTTACTTTTACACAAAAAAAGTGCCCTTTAAGAGCGGAAGTGTTGTTTGACATCACTCCGGTCCTCCAAGAACATAGACTTCCTGCCCATCGCTCCAGGGGATCGGATCGTTTCCCCCTTTATCGGTAATCAGGGAAAGGACCAGAAGGAGCGGTAGGAGGGGGCGTCACCTCTCCCGCCACCTATAAAAGTGAACCTGTAGCAAATCCCCCACTGGGACCACTTTTATCGGACGCTGGATCGCCTGCTGTTTAAAAGAATACCAGGATTAAGGCAGCTAGCTGCTGCCATAACCCCAGTATTTAACGTCAAATTAATGACGCACATTCCCAGTTAGGCGGTCTGCAAGTGGCTAGAGTACACTCTAGGAGAATGGCCAATATATGGTGCAATGTCTCCTGAGAGGTACATCTTAGCAAAAGCAACAGTAAAGCAGTTGTACAGGGGCAGTTTTTAGTCCTTACTCTTCAGCTAGCTAGCGTAGGGGCACATACATACAGTTGGTGCACATGAGAATAATTTCAGTCAAGCCAGCAGACAGCAAGTAAGGCAACTAGATAACTTTATGGTCAGTTCCTAAAGGCTCAGCCTTTCTTTCTCTCGCATAGTAAATCTCCACAGCAGCAGCTCACTATCTGGTCACACACAGCGATTAGTCCACTCTCTCCTCTGCACCCAGGTGACTCTTTCTGTTGGCGCCCCCAAACTGAGCACTTCAGATCTCACTGAGGCCATGGACAGGCAGCAGTGATGGTGCACACTGGACAGTTATGTGCACTCTCTATGCCCCCTCAAGGCAAGAGGAAGCTGTGCCCTGTACAACCTAGAATAATGCAGCTCTTATCCATCCTCCTGACAATCTCTCCTTGGAAATGCAGTTCAAAAGCTCTTGATTACACAATAGAGTCTCTCCTTGGGACTAAAGTTCCCACGGTGAACTGCTGCCTGACTCAGGCTATTGAACTATTCCAGCTCAGCAGCTCCCTTTTCTCATTGATATAACTGTAAACCAGTTCAGCACTGCAGGGCAGCAGCTACAGAGAGCAACTAAAGCCAGTGTTTCTCTTACTCTCATTCGTAGCCAAGCACCTGGCTTGGTTACACACTCCCCCCACCACAAGTCTTTGGTCCCCAAAGAAGGGGCAGAGTCCAATAGCATATAATGTCCAAAACTTTGGATTATTTTAATTGAACAGCTAAAAGCAAACTTAAGTTAACATTTACACAAAACTAAATGATTCACATTAGCATTGGATCCTCCTACCATTTGTCTAATATTGGGATGGTCCACCTAGATGTGCCAAGGGGGTGAGTTTGAGTCACCTTCCAGTAAATCTGTAGTGGGAGGGGTTGGCACTTTGTGAGTCCTTTGAGTGTGGAAAATAGCTTCTTCAGAACTTCACCTAGTGTGTAAGTCAGTCTTTTGAGGGGCCTAATAGTTCACTTTTCTCTTTGCCCTTTCGGCTCTGATGATCTTTCCCCAACTGGCTCTCCCTCTGGTCCTGTAGGTGGTTAAGAAGTCTTTGTGTCCCCTGCAGTCAGATAGGCAGGAGGATTTCCATGACATTCCAAGGGTTGGCTGTGGGGTATAAATTCTGGAGCTTCAGGCCTAAGGGTTCCAGTATCTGTCTCACTAGGAGGAGGAGAAGAAGTGGCAGTCTCTGACAGAGTAGATGGCCACAACCAGTCCATGTGGACATCTTCCTCCTTACTGCTTTCTCTTTTATCTGCATTTGAATGCCAAAGACTGAGATGTGGTCAGTGGGCATGATCTTTAAGAGGCAGTTTGGGTAGGCTGTGAATCTGGTTGTTGAGGCACACAAACTGTGGGGTTGTTCCCCTTCTGTCAGTACTGTATATGGCTTGTGCTGCATCACAGTGGCAGGCACCCAGAAAACATTTTTTTGCCAAGAAAGCCATGCCTGACCTTCACCAGCATGTACAATGCTAATGATTTTGTATTGATGGACCATGCGGTCCATGACAGGTATCATATAACCACAGACACAAGGTCCAGTAAACATGGCAAGGAACAGCACAGCTCCTTCATAGCCCCATGCCAGCTTTTGCCAGGCCAGGCCATGTGTGACAATGGTATCAGCGTTCTGGCTGCCATTTTGCTAGGGAAGTTCACATCAACATACCTTTCTAGCACATATTCTGAACATGGTGGTTCATTAGTTCCTGGTTCTGTAACCTGGCTTTCAGGATGTCCCGCAGCAGGTCAGAAGAGTGTGCAGTGACTTTAGGTGGCTATACCTACTGAGCCTTCTTCTGGCTGAAATGCAGCATCAACACAATCTGCCTGCCAACCACCAGATACACCCATGCTCTGGAAATTCACATTAGCTATCCTGCAAAGGCTGCACCAGCAGCACCAGACTATCACAACATTGGTAACTCCTGATTCAGGACTTAATAACATCTTGTCACCAATCAAAAAGGTGGCCAGAATGGTGAGCCATGATGAGGTAGGGAATGGTAACACAAACTCTTTGGTATTCCTACAGAAGAACTCACTGTGTGGTGTAATTGATTTGGCACTGGAGGTACAGACCCAGGTGTAATAATAGGACCTTCTGCTTTCTTAGGGTCAGTAGGATTCCTTACCCAGATAGCAAGGATAACTTACCACAAATTTGTCGGAGTTTTGATTTGTAAGTCTGTTAACTTGCTGCACATTTTTACTGCCAAGTTGTACACTTGCAGAGTACTTGAAGCACAAGTTCCAGTTGACACTTTTCCAATTTGTAGTAAATTTGCGAGGCAAGTCTCTAGCAAGAGAAAAGTTGCAGTGGTGAGTCTACAGAAAGAGCTCTGCAAGTCTACAGCAGTGTTACTCAACCTTTTTTCAGTCAAGGCACTATTTAAAATGATGCACAATCTTGAGGCACCCCATTCTAAAATAAAAAAACAAACCAAAGGGCAGGTGCTTATTCATGCAGGGCACCATCTGGGATCAGGAGGTCACTTTCGTGGGGTATTATGCTCCAAATAAATTTCAGCAGAGATTTTCTTCGCATCTGTTTCAGGTAGTTGCCCAGCACCAAAATGGCCTACTTTTACTGATGAGAGATTCCAACATTGCTCTTCTATAGACAGGAGATGCACCAGAGGTGCACCCCCCTCCCATGATGCCTCTCAAGAACTCTCAGTGTGTGCTCTCTTGCAGCCCCATGGCTTGGTGGTTGTGTGGCGTAAGCAGCATCCTTTATCTCAGGAGTTCACCTTCTTCTCGAATCCGCATCAGAGCTTCTGTCGGATAGACCAGGTTTTTATGCACTTTCACGCCCT
The DNA here is from genome assembly GCA_037952835.1 of Lithobates septentrionalis. Lineage (NCBI taxonomy): Eukaryota > Metazoa > Chordata > Amphibia > Anura > Ranidae > Lithobates > Lithobates septentrionalis. The sequence goes on from JBBDGP010003885.1 coordinate 173,855, forward strand.
CCCTCTTGTAGGGGGATCTCTATCATGCCCACTGACCACATCTCAAGCTCTGTATTCCTCGCTGTCAGCCTCAGTTAAAGAGGAACTGCACTCTGCTCACATAATTTGTAATAAAAACATCTTTGCCTGAAACTTCCCTCCAACCAATTTGCATAACCTCTGCCGGGTTAGCCCCCCATATCAAAATTTTTGTAAAAATCTTATGCAGTTTGTTAGATCTTTGTTAGATCAGGTTAGATCAACCGTTGTTTGCATTAGATCTCACACAGAAGAAGCAATATTAACAGTTAATTGCTGGGGGGGCTAACCCATCATCAGCCCCCCCTTATCAAAAAATTGACCAAACAGTTAGCTATTTTGGAAGCAATTTGTTAGATCCGGTAAAATCAAGTGTTTTTAACGTTAGATCTCACATAATTAGAGACTTATTAAGTGATTAATGAGGGGGGTTGGCCCCCCCTTATCAAATTTTCTGGCCAAAAATCATTCAGGCTAATAGATATTCATTAGATCCGGTAAGATCAAGTGTTTTTAACGTTAGATCTCACATAATTAGAGACTAATTAAGTGATTAATGAGGGGGGGGGCTGGCCCCCCCCTTATCAAATTTTTGGGCCAAAAATCATTCAGGCTAATAAATATTCGTTAGATCCGGTAAGATCAAGTGGTTTTAACGTTAGATCTCACATAATTTCAGAGATTTTCCACATCAAAATAGAGATATTAGGTGGTACATATGGACGGGTTAGCCCCCCCCTTATCAAATTTTCGGGCCAAAAATCATTCAGGCTAATAGATATTCGTTAGATCCGGTAAGATCAAGTGGTTTTGACGTTAGATCTCACATAATTAGAGACTTATTAAGTGATTAACCACTTGACGAACGCCGCACGACAATGTACGTCGGCAGAGTGGCACGGGCAGGCAAAAGGGCTTACATGTACGTCCTTGCCTGCCCGCGGGTGGGGGTCCGATCGGACCCCCCCCGGTGCCAGCGGCGGTCAGATTCAGGTCAAGGGCGATCAAAGGTGAGGGGGAGGCCACTCATTCGTGGCTCCTCCCTCGCGATCGCTCCTGGCCAATGACAGACTTCCTCGGCTTCTGTAATGTAAACAGAAGCGGAGGAAGTGATGTCACCTCTCCTCGGCTCGGTAATTTCCGTTCCGGCGCCGAGGAGAGAAGACTGTAATGTGAGTGCACCAAACACACACACACACAGTAGAACATGCCAGGCACACATTACACCCCCCGATCCCCCCCGATCACCCCCCCCCCCCCCCCCCCGTCACACTGACACCAAGCAGTTTTTTTTTTTTTTTTGATTACTGCATGGTGTCAGTTTGTGACAGTTAGTGTGTAAGGGCAGTTAGGGTTAGCCCCCTTTAGGTCTAGGGTACCCCCCTAACCCCCCTAATAAAGTTTTAACCCCTTGATCACCCCCTGTCGCCAGTGTCACTAAGCGATCATTTTTCTGATCGCTGCATTAGTGTCACTGGTGACGCTAGTTAGGGACGTAAATATTTAGGTTCGCCGTCAGCGTTTTATAGCGACAGGGACCCCCATATACTATCTAATAAATGTTTTAACCCCTTGATTGCCCCCTAGTTAACCCTTTCACCACTGATCACCATATAACCGTTACGGGTGACGCTGGTTAGTTCGTTTATTTTTTATAGTGTCAGGGCACCCGCCGTTTATTACCGAATAAAGGTTTAGCCCCCTGATCGCCCGGCGGTGATATGCGTCGCCCCAGGCAGCGTCAGATTAGCGCCAGTACCGCTAACACCCACGCACGCAGCATGCGCCTCCCTTAGTGGTATAGTATCTGAACGGATCAATATCTGATCCGATCAGATCTATACTAGCGTCCCCAGCAGTTTAGGGTTCCCAAAAACGCAGCGTTAGCGGGATCAGCCGAGATACCTGCTAGCACCTGCGTTTTGCCCCTCCGCCCGGCCCAGCCCAGCCCACCCAAGTGCAGTATTGATCGATCACTGTCACTTACAAAACACTAAACGCATAACTGCAGCGTTCGCAGAGTCAAGCCTGATCCCTGCGATCGCTAACAGGTTTTTTGGTAGCGTTTTAGTGAACTGGCAAGCACCAGCGGCCTAGTACACCCCGGTCGTAGTCAAACCAGCACTGCAGTAACACTTGGTGACGGGGCGAGTCCCATAAGTGCAGTTCAAGCTGGTGAGGTGGCAAGCACAAGTAGTGTCCCGCTGCCACCAAGAAAAAGACAAACAGGCCCGTCGTGCCCATAATGCCCTTCCTGCTGCATTCGCCAATCCTAATTGGGAACCCACCACTTCTGCAGCGCCCGTACTTCCCCCATTCACATCCCCAACCAAATCAGTCGGCTGCATGAGAGGCATTTTCGTTATGTCCTCCGGAGTACCCCTACCCAACGAACCCCCCCAAAAAAGATGTTGTGTCTGCAGCAAGCACGGATATAGGCGTGACACCCGCTATTATTGTCCCTCCTGTCCTGACAATCCTGGTCTTTGCATTGGTGAATGTTTTGAACGCTACCATACACTAGTTGAGTATTAGCGTAGGGTACAGCATTGCACAGACTAGGCGCACTTTCACAGGGTCTCCCAAGATGCCATTGCATTTTGAGAGACCCGAACCTGGAACCGGTTACAGTTATAAAAGTTAGTTACAAAAAAAAGTGTAAAAAAAAAATATATATATATATATATATAAAATAAAATAAAATAGTTGTTTCATTGTTCTCTCTCTCTCTCTATTCTCTCTCTATTGTTCTGCTCTTTTTTACTGTATTCTATTCTGCAATGTTTTATTGTTATTATGTTTTATTATGTTTGCTTTTTAGGTATGCAATTTTTTATACTTTACCGTTTACTGTGTTTTATTGTTAACCATTTTTGTCTTCAGGTATGCCATTCACGACTTTGAGTGGTTATACCAGAATGATGCCTGCAGGTTTAGGTATCATCTTGGTATCATTCTTTTCAGCCAGCGGTCGGCTTTCATGTAAAAGCAATCCTAGTGGCTAATTAGCCTCTAGACTGCTTTTACAAGCAGTGGGAGGGAATGCCCCCCCCCCACCGCCTTCCGTGTTTTTCTCTGGCTCTCCTGTCTCAACAGGGAACCTGAGAATGCAGCCGGTGATTCAGCCAGCTGACCATAGAGCTGATCAGAGACCAGAGTGGCTCCAAACATCTCTATGGCCTAAGAAACTGGAAGCTACAAGCATTTCATGACTTAGATTTCACCGGATGTAAACAGCCCCATTGGGAAATTGGGAAAGCATTTTATCACACCGATCTTGGTGTGGTCAGATGCTTTGAGGGCAGAGGAGAGATCTAGGGTCTAATAGACCCCAATTTTTTTCAAAAAAGAGTACCTGTCACTACCTATTGCGATCATAGGGGATATTTACATTCCCTGAGATAACAATAAAAATGATTAAAAAAAAAAAATGAAAGGAACAGTTTAAAAATAAGATAAAAAAGAAAAAAAAAATAAAGAAAAAAAAAAAAAGCACCCCTGTCCCCGCCTGCTCTCGCGCAAAGGCGAACGCAAGCGTCGGTCTGGCGTCAAATGTAAACAGCAATTGCACCATGCATGAGAGGTGTCACCGCGAACGTCAGATCGAGGGCAGTAATTTTAGCAGTAGACCTCCTCTGTAAATCTAAAGTGGTAACCTGTAAAGGCTTTTAAAGGCTTTAAAAACTGTATTTAGTTTGTCGCCACTGCACGTTTGTGCGCAATTTTAAAGCATGTCATGTTTGGTATCCATGTACTCGGCCTAAGATCATCTTTTTTATTTCATCAAACATTTGGGCAATATAATGTGTTTTAGTGCATTAAAATTAAAAAAAGTGTGTTTTTTCCCCTAAAAATGCGTTTGAAAAATCGCTGCACAAATACTGTGTGAAAAAAAAAAATGAAACACCCACCATTTTAATCTGTAGGGCATTTGCTTTAAAAAAATATATAATGTTTGGGGGTTCAAAGTAATTTTCTTGCAAAAAAAAAAAATTTTTTCATGTAAACAAAAAGTGTCAGAAAGGGCTTTGTCTTCAAGTGGTTAGAAGAGTGGGTGATGTGTGACATAAGCTTCTAAATGTTGTGCATAAAATGCCAGGACAGTTCAAAACCCCCCCAAATGACCCCATTTTGGAAAGTAGACACCCCAAGCTATTTGCTGAGAGGCATGTGGAGTCCATGGAATATTTTATACTGTGACACAAGTTGCGGGAAAGAGACTTTGCACAAAGTTGTCACTAAATGATATATTGCTCAAACATGCCATGGAAATATGTGAAATTACACCCCAAAATACATTCTGTTGCTTCTCCTGAGTACGGGGATACCACATGTGTGAGACTTTTTGGGAGCCTAGAAAACCAAGCACCGCCTTCAGGCTTTCTAAGGGCGTAAATTTTTGATTTCACTCTTCACTGCCTATCACAGTTTCGGAGGCCATGGAATGCCCAGGTGGCACAAAACCCCCCCAAATGACCTCATTTTGGAAAGTAGACACCCCAAGCTATTTGCTGAGAGGTATAGTGAGTATTTTGCAGACCTCACTTTTTGTCACAAAGTTTTGAAATTTGAAAAAAGAAAAAAAAAAAGTTTTTTCTTGTCTTTCTTCATTTTCAAAAACAAATGAGAGCTGCAAAATACTTAGCCTGAATGATTTTTGGCCAGAAAATGTGATAAGGGGGGGGCTAACCCGTCCATATGTACCACCTAATATCTCTATTTTGATGTTGAATATCTCTGAAATGATGTGAGATCTAACATTAAAAACACTTGATCTTACCAGATCTAACAAATATCTATTAGCCTGAATGATTTTTGGCCCGGAAATTTGATAAGGGGGGGCCAGCCTCCCCTCATTAATCACTTAATAAGTTTTTAATTATGTGAGATCTAACATTAAAACCACTTGATCTTACCGGATCTAACAAATTGCTTCCAAAATAGCTGGGTTAGCCCCCCCAGCAAATAACTGTTAATACCGCTTCTTCTGTGTGAGATCTAACGCAAACAACGGTTGATCTAACCTGATCTAACAAAGATCTAACAAACTGCATAAGATTTTTTCAAAAATTTTGATATGGGGGGGCTAACCCGGCAGAGGTATTTGCATATTATTTTATATACACTGTGATTCTGTACTTGCCAAATATGCTGCAGAAATCTCCCTCCACTGAGTCTGGCTGCATCCATTTTAAATGTGTACAGCTGAAAGCTGCCTGTTCACTTCCTGGATTTACACAGACACACAGAGGCACACCTCTAACTCTGCAGCCCTGCAGCTCTCATCAGCCCTCTTATGACTCATCCCCTCTCCCTTCCTGGCAAACTCTCACAAGAGTGAGAGACAGAGAGCTGTGCACGATGTCATACGCCTAGGCTTTTTACCAAACAAGAAACAAGAAGTGGGCTGTATAAGGTATTTACTGGCAGAAAAAAAATGTTTTACTATCCAAACTTAAAACCACAAGTGCAGAAGATTTAATAGATGGAAAGTTGAAAAAATGCAGCTCCTTCTTGATCGTTTTTTGGCTATTTCAGGGCTCCAGATTAACCCCTTGAAGACAACAGCGTTGGATATTACCCCCACCGCTGACCTTGTGGAACATATGAAAACACATTTCCCATATCGTTGGGCGCCACATTCCATTGATTATTTTGGAATTAAGATGACTGCAACCTACTCCTCTCTGTTCTCTGCCAATTATTATCCCCTCCTCCACACGTTGACTTCTCTTATGCACTTCTGGCAATTTCCCTCCCTTTCTTGGATAGGAAGTATTCACACAGTGAAGATGACGGTTTTACAGGAGATTCTATACTACTTCTACACGCTTCTGCCCTGTACACATGGTCAGACATTGATCGGACATTCTGACAACAAAATCCATGGATTAATTCCGATGGATGTTGGCTCAAACTTGTCTTGCATACACACGGTCACACAAAGTTGTCGGAAAATCCGATCGTTCTGAACGCGGTGACATAAAACACGTACGTCGGGACTATAAACGAGGCAGTAGCCAATAGCTTTCGTCTCTTAATTTATTCTGAGCATGCGTGGCACTTTGTGCGTCGGATTTGTGTACACACGATCAGAATTTCCGACAACAGATTTTGTTGTCGGAAAATTTTATAGCAAGCTCTCAAACTTTGTGTGTCGGAAATTCCGATGGAAAATGTGTGATGGAGCTTACACACGGACGGAATTTCCGACAACAAGGTTCTATCACACATTTTCCGTCGGAAAATCCGACCGTGTGTACAGGGCATTACAGTAAAGGTTTCATCCTTCTTCCTCTGCCTATTGCAAAGCCAGATACTCCAATTTTTTTGGGCCCACAAGTATGCCAGAGTTCCTAAATCCACTCTTTATGTTCATAGACTCCAGGGGGGCTTGGAAGTTCCCAAGATTTCCAGATATTGCTTTGCTGCTCAAATCACTCCACTTTCCATGCTTCATGCAGTCTCAAATTTACGGCTCTGTGTGCTCCTGAAAATGCCTAACTGTGCCCTGACCATACTTCAAACTTTGCTATGGCTTCCATCTGAAATACACCCACCTTATCTAAACCCTTTGATGTCACATAACTTATACCTGATGTCCCCATTTTTGCCACTCTTATCTATTACCCATAATCCCCTTTTTCCACCGGACCTGGAAGAACCCCAAGATTTCTCTTGGTGGACCTCACAAGGCTTTACTCAGGTACATCACTTCCTTTCTTCCCACTCTTTTCCAACCTGGGAAGCCCTTCGAGAGACGCATGAAGCCCCACTGAAGGAATATTTTTGCTTTCTCCAACTGAAGCACTGGATCTCTGCTCTCCATCGCACATCCACCTATCCATTCCACAAAACTCACTTTGAGCATGCGTGCCAACACACCCCAGGGTCACCCAGTCTTATTTCAACTATTTATGTCACCCTGAATCGCTGACCATCTTCAGTATCCCTCACCTACATGTCTCAATGGGAGCGGGACCTCCAGACTTCCATAGATCTTTTGGACTGAAGCAAGGCATGGGAAACAATTTCCAAATTGAGGCTGTGTATAAGGTCCTTTTGAGGTGGTCTTAGGTCCCCGCCCGGGTTGTGCATGCCTACCCTGGGTGTAGTGACAACTGCTTTCTGCATTGTGGTCATTGTTGCACACGTGGTGGTCTTGCCTGAGATTGGTAGGATTGTGGTGTAGTATGTTTGGCCTACCTCAAACTCTATCCCATGTGACAGTATGGAAGGATGCCCAGTTGGCCCTTCTGCATTGTCCCATAACTGGCCTATATGCTTATCAACAAAAGTTGCCCACCTATCTTTTTATCTTAGCTAAACAGACTATAGCCCAGGCCTGGAAGACCTGTGTTGCTTTCCAGGGGGTGAGGGCGTGGATGACTGCTTTAATGTTTAATGAGCATATGCCCAGTATTTTGAACGACTTCTACTCTGAATTTCTTAAGGTTTGGGAACCGTGGATTGCCTACCTGTTCCCCACGCTTCTCCCGGCCATCTATGACTACCACCTGCTTTGCTCCTGAGTCCAAAAAGTTCTTTCCTCCTTTTTCTCTCTTCTTCCTGATCACCTTTTTTTCTTCTGCTTGCTTTCTTCCTTCCCCCCTCTGGTTTCTTGCTACCCATGTCTTTGGGGCCTGTAATGCCCCCGAGGGCTCGCTCCATCGGGAGGTCCATTTGGAGATGCCAGAAACCCTGCCCTAGGGTCACCAGTTTCCCTATTGATAAATATCACTTGCCATCCCTGTGACCCAGTGTTGCCTAATATTTGCTATCATGTATATTATTCTTCTTAGCTGTTATGTTTTTCATTCTGGACCCTGCGTGGGCATTTATGTGCTTATTTCTGCCTTTGTTGAATCACAATAAAGGAGAGTTGTGGTCTGAAGAAACCACTCTGCCACCTCCATCCCTAAATACAGCAAAAGAAAAGAAAGGATGGCCTTGGGACTTTATGTGAGGTGGGAGAGATTCGGAACATTTTCACAATCAGTTCAGTACAAAAATGTTTATTGTTCACAAAAATGCTCAATACAGTAATGGGATCAGCAATAAGTGTGCGTAACCCGGCATGGTGGCCTAGTATTCAAGCATAAGTAAAAAACAAAAAACAAATACAGTTCATTGCACTTGATTAGTACATCCATAAAAAATATTATACAAAATATATATATATCATATGAATAAGTAAAATACATATTACACATGCATAAATAGCAGTAGTGTGTGACCATGTGGTGATCAACTTCAAGTACCCAACAAGGGCATGCATGTGGCATCGGTATTGCCCTACGCGTTTCGCGAGTCTCCTCTCGCTCGTCAGGGGCTGATGCATAATTTGTATGTCTATAACAAAAATTGAGAGTAATAGAAGTATGAAAAATAATAACTGAGTCGGGACACGAAAAAATGGTTGGCACGAAGGGTCCATGATAAACGACCCCGTACTTACCACTTGACTGGGTTGGGTCACCAAAAGACCGGGTCTCAGGATGGCGGCAATGGGCAATGCCGGCACGGGGGCTGAGGGGGAGTGGCGACCACCAATACGCTGCAGGACAAACCAGGGAGCACAGCAAGGACCGCAGGAGCTAGTGTGGTGGGTGATATGAAGGTGTCCATGAGCAATCTCTCCCACCTCACATAAAGTCCCAAGGCCATCCTTTCTTTTCTTTTGCTGTATTTAGGGATGGAGGTGGCAGAGTGGTTTCTTCAGACCACAACTCTCCTTTTTTGTATGTATTCGGGTGGAAGACACCCATTAGGCCAAAATGTGGTCGGTCTAAACCATTGGTCCATTTTTACCTACATACTTTTTATCAACATACTTAGTTATAATCAGGTTTTACTTCCGGGTTGTGTTGGCTCCCCTCTGCTGTGGTCTGTTTGTTTGGTGACACTGCGCTTCCGGCATTGGGGGCTGCGACGTGTAAAGGGGAGGTCCATTTGACCTCCTGCTGCCCCCGCCTGTCCTCACGGTCGGTCGGGCGGGGCCACCTGCACGTCGGCGTCATGTTTTCCACGCCCACTACGCGGTGTCCTCTGACCCCGCGTTCCTGGGCTGTGTGGAACATCCCGGATGGGTGAGCGGCTGGTGTCACGTACATCCGGCTCCTCTGGTTGATGCTGTTAGCATCAGCATACCGCCATCCGTACATGACGCTGGGGGCGTGGCTTCCATTACCGCTGTGGGTATATCCGGGGGCTCGGCGCGGCTGCAGTCTGCATCTGTGGTTCGGCTGGTGTGGTTACATGTTTTGGGTCTGTGAGAGCACCTTCTATGCCTGGGACTCTTTACATTCACTCAGGTATTATTCCTCCATTTTTTCCCCCCTCCTCCTCTTTCCCCCCCCCCCTTTCTCTTTTCACCTTATATAATCTAAATGCATATGTGATATCCTTTCACCACACACGACATTATCCATTTTAATTATACTCCACACGTTTGTTGCTACACACATTCACCCCCCCACACAATCTAGAATTAGTTTTACTTTTATATCCCATATTTTTCTGTATGTATGCACTTCCCTCCAGCCCTTGCCTTTAATTACTTGCCATTATGACGGTCCATTCATTTATCTTTACCAATTCATATTTTGAACTCATGTTACCCTATACATATATACTTATACATATATACTGAGAACGTTACCCTATACATATATACATATATACTTAGAATTAAAAGTAGTTATACTTTATATCTCATATTTATCTGTATGTATGCACTTCCCTCCAGCCCTTGCCTTTAATTACTTGCCATCATGACGGTTCATTCATTCATCCTTACCAATTCATACTTTAAATTCATGTTACTCTATACATATATACTTATTCCTTAACCCCTCTGAGTTATTCCTGAGGGTTAGAACTGACCCTCTTATTCTTAGTCTACTTTGGGTACACTTGTTGAGACTCATGTATCCTTTTATATATATAATTTTTCTAGATATGCTCATGGACACCTTCATATCACCCACCACACTAGCTCCTGCGGTCCTTGCTGTGCTCCCTGGTTTGTCCTGCAGCATATTGGTGGTCGCCACTCCCCCTCAGCCCCCGTGCCGGCATTGCCCATTGCCGCCATCCTGAGACCCGGTCTTTTGGTGACCCAACCCAGTCAAGTGGTAAGTACGGGGTCGTTTATCATGGACCCTTCGTGCCAACCATTTTTTCGTGTCCCGACTCAGTTATTATTTTTCATACTTCTATTACTCTCAATTTTTGTTATAGACATACAAATTATGCATCAGCCCCTGACGAGCGAGAGGAGACTCGCGAAACGCGTAGGGCAATACCGATGCCACATGCATGCCCTTGTTGGGTACTTGAAGTTGATCACCACATGGTCACACACTACTGCTATCTATGCATGTGTAATATGTATTTTACTTATTCATATGATATATATATATTTTGTATAATATTTTTTATGGATGTACTAATCAAGTGCAATGAACTGTATTTGTTTTTTGTTTTTTACTTATGCTTGAATACTAGGCCACCATGCCGGGTTACGCACACTTATTGCTGATCCCATTACTGTATTGAGCATTTTTGTGAACAATAAACATTTTTGTACTGAACTGATTGTGAAAATGTTCCGAATCTCTCCCACCTCACATAAAGTCCCAAGGCCATCCTTTCTTTTCTTTTGCTGTATTTAGGGATGGAGGTGGCAGAGTGGTTTCTTCAGACCACAACTCTCCTTTTTTGTATGTATTCGGGTGGAAGACACCCATTAGGCCAAAATGTGGTCGGTCTAAACCATTGGTCCATTTTTACCTACATACTTTTTATCAACATACTTAGTTATAATCAGGTTTTACTTCCGGGTTGTGTTGGCTCCCCTCTGCTGTGGTCTGTTTGTTTGGTGACACAGCGCTTCCGGCATTGGGGGCTGCGACGTGTAAAGGGGAGGTCCATTTGACCTCCTGCTGCCCCCGCCTGTCCTCACGGTCGGGCGGGGCCACTTGCACGTCGGCGTCATGTTTTCCACGCCCACTACGCGGTGTCCTCTGACCCCGCGTTCCTGGGCTGTGTGGAACATCCCGGATGGGTGAGCGGCTGGTGTCACGTACATCCGGCTCCTCTGGTTGATGCTGTTAGCATCAGCATACCGCCATCCGTACATGACGCTGGGGGCGTGGCTTCCATTACCGCTGTGGGTATATCCGGGGGCTCGGCGCGGCTGCAGTCTGCATCTGTGGTTCGGCTGGTGTGGTTACATGTTTTGGGTCTGTGAGAGCACCTTCTATGCCTGGGACTCTTTACATTCACTCAGGTATTATTCCTCCATTTTTTCCCCCCTCCTCCTCTTCCCCCCCCCCCCTTTCTCTTTTCACCTTATATAATCTAAATGCATATGTGATATCCTTTCACCACACACGACATTATCCATTTTAATTATACTCCACACGTTTGTTGCTACACACATTCACCCCCCCCACACAATCTAGAATTAGTTTTACTTTTATATCCCATATTTTTCTGTATGTATGCACTTCCCTCCAGCCCTTGCCTTTAATTACTTGCCATTATGACGGTCCATTCATTTATCTTTACCAATTCATATTTTGAACTCATGTTACCCTATACATATATACTTATACATATATACTGAGAACGTTACCCTATACATATATACATATATACTTAGAATTAAAAGTAGTTATACTTTATATCTCATATTTATCTGTATGTATGCACTTCCCTCCAGCCCTTGCCTTTAATTACTTGCCATCATGACGGTTCATTCATTCATCCTTACCAATTCATACTTTAAATTCATGTTACTCTATACATATATACTTATTCCTTAACCCCTCTGAGTTATTCCTGAGGGTTAGAACTGACCCTCTTATTCTTAGTCTACTTTGGGTACACTTGTTGAGACTCATGTATCCTTTTATATATATAATTTTTCTAGATATGCTCATGGACACCTTCATATCACCCACCACACTAGCTCCTGCGGTCCTTGCTGTGCTCCCTGGTTTGTCCTGCAGCGTATTGGTGGTCGCCACTCCCCCTCAGCCCCCGTGCCGGCATTGCCCATTGCCGCCATCCTGAGACCCGGTCTTTTGGTGACCCAACCCAGTCAAGTGGTAAGTACGGGGTCGTTTATCATGGACCCTTCGTGCCAACCATTTTTTCGTGTCCCGACTCAGTTATTATTTTTCATACTTCTATTACTCTCAATTTTTGTTATAGACATACAAATTATGCATCAGCCCCTGACGAGCGAGAGGAGACTCGCGAAACGCGTAGGGAAATACCGATGCCACATGCATGCCCTTGTTGGGTACTTGAAGTTGATCACCACATGGTCACACACTACTGCTATCTATGCATGTGTAATATGTATTTTACTTATTCATATGATATATATATATTTTGTATAATATTTTTTATGGATGTACTAATCAAGTGCAATGAACTGTATTTGTTTTTTGTTTTTTACTTATGCTTGAATACTAGGCCACCATGCCGGGTTACGCACACTTATTGCTGATCCCATTACTGTATTGAGCATTTTTGTGAACAATAAACATTTTTGTACTGAACTGATTGTGAAAATGTTCCGAATCTCTCCCACCTCACATAAAGTCCCAAGGCCATCCTTTCTTTTCTTTTGTTGAATCACAATAAAAATATTGTAAAAGAAAATAGAGAGAATTGATTTTCAAGATTCACCTCCTATTGAAGTCTGCAATTTTTGGATCTTTAGACACCGGACATATCCGCAAATTGAACCCAATCACATGTGCCCAGCGCTATGCAGCACAATGCTCTGAATGGGAGATTCTCCTGCAGAAAATTGTAATAAACTTTCAAGTGCCAATGGGAATAATATAGTGTTCTCGATACAATAAAATACAAACATTTTAAACATGTATAATATTGTACATATTCTTTTTTTATATGTTAGATACAGTGGGGACGGAAAGTACTCAGACCCTCTTACATTTTTCACTCTTTGTTATATTGCAGCCATTTGCTAAAATCATTTAAGATCATTTTTTTCTTCATTAATGTACACACAGCATCCCATATTGACAGAAAAACACAGAATTGTTGACATTATTGCAGATTTATTAAAAAAGAAAAACTGAAATATCAAATGGTTCTAAGTATTCAGACCCTTTGCTATGACACTCATATATTTAACTCAGGTGCGGTCCATTTCTTCTGATCATCCTTGAGATGATTCTACACCTTCATTTGAGTCCAGCTGTGTTTGATTATATTGATTGGACTTGATTAGGAAAGCCACACACCTGTCTATATAAGACCTTACAGCTTACAGTGCATGCCAGAGCAAATGAGAATCATGAGGTCAAAGGAACTGCCTGAAGAGCTCAGAGACAGAATTGTGGCAAGGCACAGATCTGGCCAAGGTTACGAAAAAATTTCTGCTGCACTTAAGGTTCCTAAGAGCACAGTGGCCTCCATAATCCTTAAATGGAAGACGTTTGGGACGACCAGAACCCTTCCTAGAGCTGGCCATCCAGCCAAACTGAGCTACAAGGGGAGAAGAACCCTGGTGAGACAGGTAAAGAAGAACCCAAAGATCACTGTTGCTGAGCTCCAGAGATGCAGTCGGGAGATGGGAGAAAGTTGTAGAAAGTCAACCATCACCGTAGCCCTCCACCAGTCGGGGCTTTATGGCACAGTGGCCCGACGGAAGCCTCTCCCCAGTGCAAGACACATGAAAGCCCACATGGAGTTTGCTAAAAAACACCTCAAGTACTCCAAGATGGTGAGAAATAAGATTCTCTGGTCTGATGAGACCAAGATAGAACTTTTTGGCCTTAATTCTAAACGGTTTGTGTGGAGAAAACCAGGCACTGCTCATCACCTGTCCAATACAGTCCCAACAGTGAAGCATGGTGGTGGCAGCATCATGCTGTGGGGGTGTTTTTTAGCTGCAGGGACAGGACGACTGGTTGCAATCGAGGGAAAGAGGAATGCGTCCCAAGTACAGGGATATCCTGGATGAAATCCTTCTCCAGAGTGCTCAGGACCTCAGACTGGGCCGAAGGTTTAGCTTCCAACAAGACAATGACCCTAAGCACACAGCTAAAATAACGAAGGAGTGGCTTTACAACAACTCCGTGACTGCTCTTGAATGACCCAGCTAGAGCCCTGACTTAAACTCAATTGAGCATCTCTGGAGAAACCTAAAAATGTCTGTCCACCAACGTTTACCATCCAACCTGACAGAACTGGAGAGGATCTGCAAGGAGAAATGGCAGAGGATCCCCAAATCCAGGTGTGAAAAACTTGTTGCATCTCTCCCAAAAGACTCATGGCTGTATTAGATCAAAAGGGGGCTTCTACTAAATACTGAGCAAAGGGTCTGAATACTTAGGACCATGTGATATTTCAGTTTTTCTTTTTTAATAAATCTGCAAAAATGTCAACAATTCTGTGTTTTTCTGTCAATATGGGGTGCTGTGTGTACATTCATGAGGAAAAAAAAATGAACTTAAATGATTTTAGCAAATGGCTGCCACATAACAAAGAGTGAAAAATACTTTCCGTCCCCACTGTATATCTAATAATGAATGTTAGAAATAGAAAGCAACTTTACTCAGCCCTTTACATTGAATTCTGACTTGTATTTATTTATTTTACAGGTGGATTAAAGAACCATGTTCTCGATCATGTTGGTCTTCATAAACACTACAAAGTCACATAGGATACAAGCCATATAGGTGTTTAAGTGACTGAAAGACTTTATTGCAGTTCACTGGTGGATTCACACAGGACACAAGACATATCGGTGTTGTAAATGTTTTGGATACTCTTCAACATTTATTTAGGCTCAGAAGACAACAGCAGAGAAGTAATTTCAATGTTCTGGAAGTGACTACGGCTTTATAGTAAAGTCCAACCCAATCCTATGAAAGAGAAGTTATTTCAGAAGATTTTTAATTTTTTGGTTGTGATAAAGGTTTTCTTGTGAAGGGAAAGTTTATCACACATCAGGTTCACAATGGAGAAGCCATTTCAGTGTTCTGAATGTGATAAAGCTTTTACACAGATGTCACATCTTATCAAACACCAGATGATTCACACTGGAGAGAAGGCGTACCAATGTTCAGAATGTGATAAAGCTTGTACAACCAAGTCAAATCTCATCACACACCAAAGGATTTACACTGGAGAGAGGCCGTATCAGTGTTCTGTATGTGACAAAGATTTTTCACAGAAGAGTAGTCTTAATACACACATGGGCATTCACACTGGAGCGAGGCATCAGTGTTCAGAATGTGGCAAAGATTTTACACAGAAGAGTGGTCTTAACCTACACATGAGCCTTCACACTGGAGCAAAGCTGTATCAGTGTTTAGAATGTGGCAAAGGTTTTAGATTGAAGGCAAGTCTGATCAAACACCAGAGGATTCACACTGGAGAGAAACCATATCAGTGTCCTGAATGTGACAAAACTTTTACGCAGGATATAAGCCTTATGAAACACCTGAGGATTCACACTGGAGAGAGGCCATATCAGTGTTCTGAATGTGATAAAGCTTTTAAACAGAAGACAGATCTTAATTCACACCAGAAGATTCACACTAAAAAGAGGCCTATTAGTGTTCAGACTATAACAAAGCTTCTACAACCCACCAAGAGCTAATTACACACCAAAGTGTCCACACTGGAGAAAATTTGACAATTTTTTTTGAGAATCGTCAATGACTGAATTGTGTTTTCTTATGACTTTCATTGTTATATTTTTGGGGATTTTTTTTTAGCTTTGACTGAACATGTAATGCATTTCCATAATTTACTAACTGAGCTGTGTTCCCAAGTGTTTCCTTCAATACCTGGTCCTGAGCTAATACCTTAACAACACTGGCTCAGTACCAGAGATTGGATAGCGGTCAAGTGGCAACTTGCCAAGCCTCTGCTTCGATGGCAGAGTCTTTTTCAGGTTCTTCTGACTATTGCTATATCAGTCAATCTTGAGGGCTCCAGCTAAGCCCACCCCTCCCGTTTTATGTTCCGACTACCCTTTCATTATCACGCCTCCTTTCCATGTTCCAGCTCCTCTCACGGAGAACGATCAAAAGTACCACTTAAGCCCAGCTGTCCACTTGTGTTTCATCCAGTTCTGCCACAAGTATAAGGTATTACGTTAGGTGGAGATTGGATGTCCTTATTTCGTTGTCCAGCTTATTTAGTTGTCCAGCTAATTAGCGGTCAAGTGGCATCTTGGCAAGCTTCAATGGGAGAGTAATTTTCAGGTTCTTCTGCCTATTGCTACATCATTCAATCTTGAGGGCTCCAGCTAAGCCCACCCCTCCCCTTACATATTCCATCTCCCCTTCCATTATCACGCCTCCTTTCCATGTTCCAGCTCCTCTCATGGATGACGTTCAAAAGTACCACTTAAAGCAGAGTTCCACACAAATAAAAGTCAGCAGCTACAAAAAGTGTAGCTGCTGATTTTATTAATCGGACACTCACCTGTCCCATGGTCCAGCGATGCAGGCGAACGAAGCTCTGCTCCTCTCCCCCTCATCGCTGTGGCACTGGCATTGTTACTGTGAATGCCCAGCTGTGGCTTCACAGCCAGGCACGCACTGCGCATGAGCGAGCCGCGCTGCGCACTGTGACTGGCCGGGCAATCATCTGGGACCTGTGATGTGTCCCAGATGATTGCCGAGAGGGAGGGGGGAGAGGTGAACTTCCTTCCGGTGCCGCGGTGCCCCAAGAGGAAGTGGGAGCTGGATCCCTCTAAAAAGAGGGTATCCGCTCCCCCCCCCAAAAAAAATGACATGCCAAATGTGGCATGTCAGGGGCTCACCTTCACTTAAAGCAGAAGTTCAATTTTTGGGTGGAACTCCGCTTGAATCCCAGCTGTCCACTTGTGTTTCATCCAGTTGTGCCAGAAGTATAAGGTATTACATTAGGTGGAGATTTGATGTCCTTATTTCATTATCCAGCTTATTTCATTGTCCAGCTAATTAGCGGTCAGGTGGCATCTTGCCAAGCTTCAGAAGCTTCAATGGGAGAGTCATTTTCAGGTTCTTCTGTCTATTGCTACATCAGTCAATCTTGAGGGCGCCAGTTAAGCCCACCCCTCCCATTATATGTTCCACCTCCCCTCCCATAATCCATGTCTCCTTTCCATGTTCCACCTCCTCTTATGGATGACAGCTTTGCAGTCAGGTCTGCAGCTGGGATACCAGGTAGGGAGAAGTCTCTGCTCAGCGAGAAAGCAACTTCTTAAACTGGTTTAGGACTTCCAGCACCAAGTTGCTGTTGTTTTAAGGAATGCATTCAAAAGTACGACTTAAGCCCAGCTGGCCCCTTGTATTTCATCCAGTTCTGCCACAAGTCTAAGATATTCCATCAGCTGAAGCCTGGATATCCTTATTATGTTATTTCTTTGTCCAGCTATTGCTCCTCTGCATAGACTAATCACACATAGTTACATAGTAGGCGAGGTTGAAAAAAGACACAAGTCCATCAAGTCCAACCTATGTGTGTGATTATATGTCAGTATTACATTGTATATCCCTGTATGTTGTGGTTGTTCAGGTGCTTATCTAATAGTTTCTTGAAGCTATCAATGCCCCCCCCCCCTGAGACCACCGCCTGTGGAAGGGAATTCCACATCCTTGCCGCTTATACAGTAAAGAACCCTCTACGTAGTTTAAGGTTAAACCTCTTTTCTTCTAATTTTAATGAGTGGCCACAAGTCTTGTTAAACTCCCTTCTGCGAAAAAGTTTTCTCCCTATTGCGGGGTCACCAGTATGGTATTTGTATATTGAAATCATATCCCCTCTCAAGCGTCTCTTCTCCAGAGAGAATAAGTTCAGTGCTCGCAACTTTTCCTCATAACTAAGATCCTCCAGACCCTTTATTAGCTTTGTTGCCCTTCTTTGTACTCGCTCCATTTCCAGTAAATCCTTCCTGAGGACTGGTGCCCAGTACTGGACAGCATACTCCAGGTGCGGCAGGACCAGAGTCTTGTAGAGCAGGAGAATTATCGTTTTATTTCTGGAGTTGATCCCCTTTTTAATGCCAATATTCTGTTTGCTTTTGTTAGCAGCAGCTTGGCATTGCATGCCATTGCTGAGCCTATCATCTACTAGGACCTCCAGGTCCTTTTCCATCCTAGATTATCCACAATATACCTGCAAGATATTTGAACTTACAAAGTGCTGGGTGTGTGGTCATATTCTTACCACTTCTTCGGGGGAACTAATTTTCCTATGTTGGGGTTCTCCTTAATGACTCTGAGTGTACAGATCTTTTTTTTGGGTAAACTTTGTTTGCGAAGAAGCCTTTTTGATCCTGGAAACATTAACATTTGTAGTTTTTATTTTTCCGAGTCTCCCTTTTTCAAACTTGTTGACCCTCCCAGTTTAACTGTTTATTTTTTTACTGCTTGTAGGACTGTTCAGCAGCCTCTTCTGAGCAAACCAATCGCTCTGATCAGGGATGACAATCCGCTGATCAGAGCTATTCCCCTAAAATGTGACACCCCCCCCCCCTTCCACTGCTGCCGCCTGTGCTGGTGCTAATTCAGTGACATTTCTCCCCCAATGTCACCTAATGTCACTGATTCTCTCTACCCAGCACTGATACACTTAAGCTGGATTCACATCTATGCAGTTTTAGTGCTTTTTGCATTTTGCAGATTTGCACTACAGTCCATCTCACATGGTTTCCTATGGAACACGTTCTGTAGTGCAAACCTGCAAAATGCAAAAAGCACTAAAAATGCATAGGTGTGAATCCAGCCTTATGAGATACAAATCTTTGTGCTATGTCAGCTTCCATCCTTTGCCCTCCCGTCGGCTTTATGAGCTGCTGGGGAGCCACAGAGGTAAAAAAACAAAATATAGCCCACCGCTGCCATTCTGACTCCCCCTCTAGTGCCCCCACCTCACCAATCTGCTGGAACCCCTCCTTCACAGTGCAGCCAGCCGGCTTTCCTTCCCCTCCTCCCACCAGCTGTAGCTGCTGCTTGGGAAGGAATGCTGCCAATTTACCAGCACCCTTCCTTTCCTTAATGAATATGAATGAATAGATGTCTCTACATAAAGGCTCCTATCCATTCATAAACTGATACATAGTAAACACCATTTACTATGTGTCAGTGATAAATGAATGCAGAAACGATTAGTACTGATCACTTCTGCATTCATTTATCACTGACACATAGTAAATGGCGTTTACTATGTATCAGTTTATGAATGGATAGGAGCCTCTATGTAGAGACATCTATTCATTCATATTCATTGCTATTCATATGTATTGCAGCTGAAGTTGCGGGGAAAGGGACTGAACTCTGTCTACAGTCCCTTTCTCTGTCTCAAAAAAGAGACTTCAGGGGTCTGGTTAGACCTCTGATATCTCACCAAAGCCCCCCAACCTCCACAAAAAAAAAAAAATTGTACAAAATATCAAAAATAACATTGTAAAAAAAAATAATAAAAAGAATAGTAAGGACTTGTTCACACAGGGCCTACTACAGCATAATCCCCAGCGAGACCATGTTTATCCGCACAGGGATGCACAGGTGTTCCGTGCACCCCTGTGCAAGAAGTTCCATAGATGTCATTTGGGATATAGAAACTGCACGGGCACATCTGCTGCTCCCAATTTGACATCCATGTGGGTTCGGGTGCATGTCCCTGAGCTCAAACCATGGTGTACCCACACCCACATGGATGTCAGATTGGAATCAGCAGCTTTACCTGTGCTGCCTGCACAGGGATGCACAAAACACCTGGGCATCATTGTGGAGGTAAACACGGCCCTCCACAGGCATACACTTTAGTACGCCCCATGTGAACGAGACCTTAGTAGGAATTTAGCAGGAATTTTGTAAGTTATGTTGTGTTTGGGTGTGTATATATTTAGTGTATATTTTTTGAAAATAGCAATTTGATAAACATTTGCGCAAATATCGCGGGGCCTTAAAAATCAGCAGCAAATTTTTTTTTTTATTCTACAGGTCATGTGCTTTCAGAAAATATTTGGTTTGGAGGTTCTTTTACAAATCCTGAAAGCTGTAAGTGAAAAATGATAACCTCCAGATTTTAAGAGTAAATTGTGTTTATTTACAGTTTTGCGCACCGTTTTTACCATTTCATATAAAGGCGCAATTTAAAATTTACAAGTATTTGTTATGTATTAATTCAATACAATTTTAGCTTCTATATTTAGCTGGAATTTTGTAAGTTATGATGTGTTTGTGTCTGCTAACAATGACTTTTGTGTATTTTTTTGCGAAAATATTGATTTGATAAACATTTACGCAAATATCACGCCATATCAAGCCATGAAAACCAGTAGCACCTCCTTTTTATTCTAATGCTTATGTGCTTTCAGAAATTACGGTATATGGTTTTGAGGGTCTTTTACAGACTCTGAAAGCTGTAAGTGAAAAATTAAAGCCTTTTAGATTTTTTGAGAAATTTGGTTATTTACATTTATGTAAGACAAAGACAATTCCATAGCTCAACTCACCAACCAGTCTGCTGACCAACCAAATTAGCCTGTCTAACCGTCTGTTAAAAGCAGGGGTTTAGTTAGCACACATTTGCAAACGCATGTGAAAGCTGCAAGGCCTCGTCAAGGCACCCTGTATACTTGCAGTCCTAACACTACTAAATTTATAAGTGTCTCCACAATGGAAGCACATGCATTGAATGGATAGGTGTAGGCAGGTGAGCCTGGAGGCGGCCCAAGCCCCCTTAAAGGGACAGGAGCACACTGGACACCCAGCAAGAGCACAATGGCAGCAAAGGTATCCAGTGTGTCCCTGACCCAAATTTACGTACAGTAACAAAACACTGGCCACCGCCCACACCCATAACTGGCCTTCACAGTAAGGAGCACATGGAGGGCATATACATGTAAGACAAAGACAATTCCATAGCTCAACTCACCAACCAGTCTGCTGACCAACCAAATTAGCCTGTCTAACCGTCTGTTAAAAGCAGGGGTTTAGTTAGCACACATTTGCAAACGCATGTGAAAGCTGCAAGGCCTCGTCAAGGCACCCTGTATACTTGCAGTCCTAACACTACTAAATTTATAAGTGTCTCCACAATGGAAGCACATGCATTGAATGGATAGGTGTAGGCAGGTGAGCCTGGAGGCGGCCCAAGCCCCCTTAAAGGGACAGGAGCACACTGGACACCCAGCAAGAGCACAATGGCAGCAAAGGTATCCAGTGTGTCCCTGACCCAAATTTACGTACAGTAACAAAACACTGGCCACCGCCCACACCCATAACTGGCCTTCACAGTAAGGAGCACATGGAGGGCATATACATGTAAGACAAAGACAATTCCATAGCTCAACTCACCAACCAGTCTGCTGACCAACCAAATTAGCCTGTCTAACCGTCTGTTAAAAGCAGGGGTTTAGTTAGCACACATTTGCAAACGCATGTGAAAGCTGCAAGGCCTCGTCAAGGCACCCTGTATACTTGCAGTCCTAACACTACTAAATTTATAAGTGTCTCCACAATGGAAGCACATGCATTGAATGGATAGGTGTAGGCAGGTGAGCCTGGAGGCGGCCCAAGCCCCCTTAAAGGGACAGGAGCACACTGGACACCCAGCAAGAGCACAATGGCAGCAAAGGTATCCAGTGTGTCCCTGACCCAAATTTACGTACAGTAACAAAACACTGGCCACCGCCCACACCCATAACTGGCCTTCACAGTAAGGAGCACATGGAGGGCATATACATGTAAGACAAAGACAATTCCATAGCTCAACTCACCAACCAGTCTGCTGACCAACCAAATTAGCCTGTCTAACCGTCTGTTAAAAGCAGGGGTTTAGTTAGCACACATTTGCAAACGCATGTGAAAGCTGCAAGGCCTCGTCAAGGCACCCTGTATACTTGCAGTCCTAACACTACTAAATTTATAAGTGTCTCCACAATGGAAGCACATGCATTGAATGGATAGTGACCGCATACCCCCTAGGAAGGCTTATCCAGGTTGCTGTGTTGGTATTGCAGTGTACAGATTGCCGTGAATTTTTGCTGTGCTTTTATAGTGTTTACACAATGTGAGTGGATCTTTTGAAGTGTAATTTGAAGTGTGCGTTATTAAAAGTTTTACGTTATCACACTATTGGGAGTTCTTTTTCATTTGCATATGGAACGAATTTCTGGATGGAATACACTTAACCCCTACTGGTAGCCTGGAAACTCCTATGCTTTATAGCCTCATACGAAAGTGGAGGCATAGAGAGCTGGTGAGAGACTGTCTATTGGGAGAGGGAGCACTGAACACATAGGTGTGGTGGAAGGATTAATTACACTTCAGGAATATAAAGGACTTGCTGTGGCACAGTTGATATTTATTTAATCACGATCACGGACTTTTTACACATATGTGTGCATTTTTCACAGATTATATTTATTGAATACTAGCCACTTAGTCAATGTGTGATATGTACATTGTGCTATTTGTTTTAATGTCATATATTCAATAATTGTATAAGGATTGACACATATGATTTTTTAGTAGTGTTAACACTGAGTCACTTTAGGTATTGTATTTATTTGGTGTTTTTTATTTCATTTGGTTCATTTTTATTCAATATACACCCGTAAAAATGTGTTCACTAGATTAGGAATTTCACTGTAAATAGTGGCAATACAAATATTTTGTTTGGGATAGCGCCACATTTTAAATAACCCCTTTAGAAGTGTTAGCTGAAGTTGGGTTGTAGTGCTTTTTGTCTCTTAGCTCATCACTCGATGACCTGCACTTGCTGACCTCCATACGTATTTATATGGCCTGTCAACAAGTAGTTATAGCAAGGTCATGGATGTGGCTCTGTAATAAATGAAGCTGGAAGCAATGAGGATCACATCACTCCCTGTTTCAGAGCTGTCATTCCTTGCCGTTGCAGCCAGGAAAGCAGCTAATGAAGCATAATCTGTGCTTGTATGGATGCTTTGGAGCGCAGGAGAGACATTGGGGTCTAATAGAAAAAGACCACCTTTCACCCGCCCAAAGCCATCACATGGGGGGCTTGTAAACACTCTTGTGATAGCACTAAAGTTAAATGAAAATAAAAACGGGTAAAAATAAAATTTTTATAACATAATAGTTAAAAAATGCTTAAAAGTACCCAGTGCCATTTATAGTAAAAATTATAGCTACCTTTTAATAATAATAAGCCACCTTATGGTGGTATTTAGTCACCACTGGGTTTTTTATTTTTTACTATAAAAAAAGATTAAAAATTTTAAAAACATATTTTTATTTCCTTTCGTTTTGGCTGTAAATCTTTGCAATTAAACATTTCTTTATAAATTTAGGCCAGAACGTATTCTGCTACAATTCTCTGGTCAAAAAAAAAACAAAAACAGACGAGTATATATTATTTAGTCTGTGTCCCGCGTATAGTCAAATGACGTCCGCAGATGGGATCTCTGGGAGGGCGTCAAATGACGTCTTCAGCTTCCCGCCGGTATAGGGGGCGCATGGGTGCTGCGTCACTGAGGAGCCGATGCGCGTGCCTGGCAGTCGCGATAACCGCCGGGCACCCGCGATCGCCCCTGACAGAGGAGGAACGGAGATTTATGTGTGTAAACAGATCCACGTCCTGTCAGGGGAGAGGAGACAGATCGTGTGTTCCTAGTATATAAGAACACCGATCGGTTTCCTCCCCCAGTCAGTCCCACCCCCCCACAGTTAGAACACACAGTGAGGGAACACATTTAACCCCTTGATCGCCCCCTAGTGTTTCACCCCTTCCCTGCCAGTGACATTTATACAGTAATCAGTGGCTATTTATAGCTCTGATCACTGTATAAATGTCACTGGTTTCAAAAAAGCATCAAAAGTGTCCGATCTGTCCGCTGCAATGTCGCAGTCCTGATAAAAGTCGCAGATTGCCATTACTAGTAAAAAAAAAATTTAAATGCCATAAAATAATAACCTATTTTGTAGGCGCTATAACTTTTGCGCAATCCAATCAATATAGCTTACATACATATCGGCCTAAACTGCGGAAAAAAATTGTATTTTTTTTTTTTAAATTGGGATATTTATTATAGCAAAAAGAAAAAAATATTGTGTTTCTTTTTTCAAAATTGTCGCTCTTTTTTTGTTTATAGCGCAAAAAAAAAACACAGAGGTGATCAAATACCACCAAAAGAAAGCTCTATTTGTGGGGAAAAAAGGACATCAATTTTGTTTGGGTACAATGTCGCACAACCGCGCAACTATCAGCGACGCAGTGCCGTATCACAAAAAAATGCCCTGGTCAGGAAGGGGGTAAATTCTTCCAGGGCTGAAGTGGTTAACAACCCTGATGTACTGACTGCCCATCTCATTTCTTAGGACCACAAAATGCCAGGACAGTACAAAGAACAACATTTTGTAAAGTAAACAGTCCAAGGCATTTAGTTAGCAGCATGAGTGGTGACAAGTTTATTTGAAGTTGTAATTGTTTTTGCACAATTTTTTGAAAAATAAAGAAAGTATATAAAATGTGCTTTTATTTTACAAAGTTGTCAATGTAACAAGTTATTCCTCATACATGGCATAGGAATACCTACATTTGTTGGAAGGACAACAGCCTGTAATGTAAAATTGTGAACTATATACTGTATGCATTATACTTATCTATGCAGCAGGTGGCGCTGTAGTATTATGCCCCGTACACACGGTCGGATTTTCCGACGGAAAATGTGTGATAGGACCTTGTTGTCGGAAATTCCGACAGTGTGTAGGCTCCATCACACATTTTCCATCGGATTTTCCGACACACAAAGTTTGAGAGCAGGCTATAAAATTTTCCGTCAACAAAATCCGTTGACGGAATTTCCGATTGTGTGTATACAAATCCGATGCACAAAGTGCCACGCATGCTCAGAATAAATAAAGAGATGAAAGCTATTGGCTACTGCCCCGTTTATAGTCCCGACGTACGTGTTTTACATCACCGCGTTCAGAATGATCGGATTTTCCGACAACTTTGTGTGACCGTGTGTATGCAAGACAAGTTTGAGCCAAAATCCGTCGGAAAAAATCCTAGGATTTTGTTGTCGGAATGTCCGTTCAATGTCCGACCGTGTGTACAGGGCATTAGAGTATTATAGTGTGTATTTTAGGATGTACCGTCTATCTAAGTTCAGTGCACTTGTTTGTGGTTCGTTCCTGTTTCATGCTTCTCCCCGCTGTAAGACATGCATTGCAATCCTCCATAAAAGCAACGCGTATTGTTGTATACAAGAAGCTTCCAGCGCATTATTTCAATACTCTGCACAACAATATTTACATCCCAAAACACATTCTTCCACTTCCCCTAAGTATGGGGATAGCACATATTTCAGACTGTTTGCTGCCAAGGTACATAGAGGGGCCCAAAATCCAAAGAGCACCCACAGGCTTGCAAACGGCACAAATTACACGTCTGATTTTCTGACTACTTATCACATGTCTGGAGGCCCTGGAGTGATGGGAAAGTAGAAACCCCCAAAATGACTAAATGAAAAAAAAACAAAAAAAATAAATAAAAAAATATGTTTCCACGTGAATAGTTTGGCAAGAATTGAATTTGGGTTGGCAGCGATGTATTGCTGTGTGAATAGAAAAGGGTACAGAGCGAGAGAGAGAAGAACGGTGCAGTTCCTGTGTCTGGGATTACAAAACATTGACACAGGTTGATCTGGGATTTGGTACAGCCAATCAGCAGGTCCAAAAAAAAAAAAAAAAGGATTTTATGGGAGTACCTCACATACCCCCAGGAAACCCATGCCAGAACCTTAATGTAGTCTGACTGGCCAGGAAAGGTCGAGGATGAGGGTGTGACCCCCTCCTAAACCATATGAGGCCACATGTCCTCAACAGTGAAGAGATATCTTGTCAACGGGAACCCCCTGGGAAAGCACCTTGTCCCTATGTTGATGAGGACAAGGATCTCTTCCCCACAACCCTGGCCCACTGGCTGTGGAAGTGTGTGGGTGGGGGCTTTTCAAAATCTCGAACCCCCTTTAAAAATAAGGGGGGCCCCCCAGATACCGCACCTTCCTCTACATGTGCGAGGTACATAGTACTACTACTCATTCAAAAATGATTTACACAGTGTCATGAGCCAGTGTCCCTGATCACTAGCCTTCCCAGTACCGTGTCACCCAATGAGTATAAACGAGCGGCCGTGTTCCTGATTGCCCCCACATGAGTCCCAGTGTCATCAAAGTAGTATAAGCCAGCAATAGTGTTTCTAATCACACCAGTACAGTGTCATCAGACCAGTGTATGTCATTAACACCCTTCCTGATCTCCACTACATCAGTCCCAGTGTTACCAGACCAGTGTAATCCAGCAACAGTGTTCCTGACTACTTTCTACATTACAGTGTCAATAGATCACTAATCAAGCAACAGGGTTCCTGATCACCACCACATCAGTACCAGTGTCACAAAACCAATGTAGGCCAGCAGCAGTATTCCTACTCCCAATCACACCAGTCCCAGCGTCACCACACCAGTGTAAGCCAGCAACAGTTTTCCTGTTCACCGACACACCAGTCCCATTGTCACCAGACCCATGTAAGCTAACAACAGTGTACCGGATTGCCACTACAGCAGTATAAGTGTGGCCGGACAAGTGCAGCCAGAAACAGTGTTCTTGATTACCACAACACCAGGGCCAGTGGCAGCGCACCAGTGTAAGCCAGTGACAGTGTTCCGGATTACCACCACACTGGTCCCAGTGTTCCCAGACCAGTGTAATCCAGCAATACTGTTTCTGATCACTGCAACCTCAGGGTCAGTGTCACCAGACCAGTGTAAGACAACAATGTTCCCAGTCGCTGGCACACCAGTCCCAGTGTCACTAGACCAGTGTAAGGCAGCAACAGTGTTCCTGATTCCCCCCACCCAAGTCCCAGTGCACCAGAACATTGCAGCCAGCTACAATGCACCTGATTGCTGCCACATGGCAGGGCACATCACTCACTCACCGGGTAGAGCAGTCACTCGGCAGCTGCTCGCAGAGGAGCCCAAGGGGGAAGCATGTCGCTGGGTCAAGCACTGAGCTAAGGGAGAGTAGAGCCAGTAGAGGGGACAGTGTATGCAGGGACACTTAACCCTGCACTGTAGCGCATACCTGTCATCCATGTGTGCAGTGTCGGGAGATGCTGGGGGCGGTAAGCATAAGCCAGAGTCGGGCGGCAGAGTGGGCGGCTACAAAGCACGTCATTGGTTGCTAGGATGCTGGCAGTTCTAGCAACCAGGGACTCAGAGACAGATTGAAGTGGGGGGGGAGAATCGGAGAGCGCAGCCATGTAGGAATCTTCACTGGGTGCAATGTGTGAGAGAGTACACATTGCATTCATTGAGGATATCCCACTAAGTGGAGCTCACTGCTGGAACTGCTCCAGCAGTTGGCTCCTGGACTTCAGCCAAGATCCATTGGACACCAAGCCTTACTTGACAGTCCAGGACAGTCCCACGGAATCCGGGACGGTTAGGAGGTATGCACTTTCACCTACGCCCATGGAGATGCTGCTGAATTCCTGGGACGTCAAGTAGCCAGCCAGGCATCTTCAATTGACTGCAGATTGACTGCAGATCCATCAAGTGCCTATTCTGGGACACCCTATCTCCACAAGCCTTGGTATCTCCAGGATTGGTGAGCGGGAAGAAGCCCACTCTAAGTAATACATTCAGAAACACTGCAGACACCTCTACCCCACCCTTTCTACATCAAAAGGGCTTTCCACTGAGAAACACTTTGCTTATTCTATTCACCTTTGCTGGTCGCCATTGCACAGCAACATCTTTGGGTCCTTTCTTAGCTAGCTAAAGATTCCAGACTCCCTTACTTCAAGGACTCCTGCACTCAAGGACTCCTCCATTCAGCCTAAAACACCTGTTTATCTTAAAGGGGAAATCTCACTCAGGTTTTACATTTGTGTTTTGTTTTTTATTCCCACCCGTGGAATCAGGGTTTAGAGGGAGCTGACTGACAAAATGTCTTTTCTTCCCCCTCTTGTACCTGGGGTAATAGGTTCCCTTCAGATCTGCTGGCTTCACGGTTATTTGCCATTTTATTATATGCCATTTCATTGTATATCTCTGTAACTGTGTTTATGCTAAAGTTGCCATTTTCGGAAATACCCAAATTTCACATTTTCTTGTCAACTCATAAATATACAGTAAAAAATCCATTTGCAATCTCTGATATTTCTTTGGCGTCTTTTGCATTCGCATTCGCTCTTTGAATGTCAGAACCCGGGGTGTCAGAAAACTTGCAAGGTCAGGCAACCTCTGGGGACAATCACCTTCCAGGGACCCCCTATGGGGGTGGTGCTACATCAAAATTTTCAGTCTTTTTTCGTTTTTATAGAAGAAACAAAATTTCAGTGGTGAATAAAAGCTCTATACATCTAAAAAAAGATATAAAAGGCACTGGGGTGCTTTTAAGAATTG
Organism: Lithobates septentrionalis; assembly: GCA_037952835.1. Taxonomy (NCBI): domain Eukaryota; kingdom Metazoa; phylum Chordata; class Amphibia; order Anura; family Ranidae; genus Lithobates; species Lithobates septentrionalis. The sequence continues at coordinate 202,329 of JBBDGP010003885.1, forward strand.
TAACTATTACTTATTTTATTAAAAATTATATTTTTACCCATTTTATATTTTTTTATTTAACTGTATTGCTTATTTATTACAAGCTCTTATGTGATAGCTTTGGCCAGGTGAAAGGTCTTTTCTATTAAGCCTCCAATGTCTCCCCTGCCCTGCAAAGCAACTAACCAAGCACAGATTGCTGTTTTCAAACATCACCCATCTCTACACCTCCTGTGGGTTCTGTTGGGTCTTTGACAACCGGGATCCAGCACCAAGTCCAGGAGCTGAAATGATCAGCTCTTGGACCTTTTAATGCTTTTGCAGATCACTCTATAGGAGAAAGCTCTAAAAGCAAAATAAAACAGAATGCCTCAAAATTCTGTTCACATTGGGAGTGTAGTGATGTCACAAGTGGTGTGAGGACCCTCACATTCAGTACATGGTGGGGACAGATCTAATCTAGCTCTGTTCTTCCTCTTCCTGCAGCAATAGATCACTCTTTATTGCAGCCAGCAACAGATCACTATTAGAAGTGACCTGCTGTTGCACAGATACCTGGGCGGGGTCGGGTCTCCATTGACCATTTCCAGACCCACTAAAAGAAAATAAAGTGTGGAACAAAATTGTAAAAAAACATTTTTGTGACAGACCCAACCAGTGCAGGGGCTTTTTGGAAAGGACTGCAGGGTGGCCTCTTGCCTACTGACTATGAGCCCTGGCTTTTAAGGGAACACTACTCTTTGGGAGGTGTGTGCCTGGGGGACCTTTTGGAGTGGTTTCTGATTCAAGTCCATGTCTCCCCAAAACTCACTCTTGGACCAGAATGAGCCATATACATATTTGGGGTCTCTATGCCTCAAACCAGCAATGACTGCGAGACTCAGAGCAGATTTTAATATATTTAACGCAAGCAACCTGATGCTGGGGGTCTCCTTATATAAACTGTTTAAGGTGTTATGTGTTACGTGTCTTTCTTCCATTCCATTTTACCTTAGGAAGGAGCAGGGAACTGCTCAGGTGAGTAGATCCAAGTAAGTGAATGAATGAGTTTGAAGGACTCCTCCCAAGGGTGCAAGTCACGGCTCGCCCGCTGTAAGGACTGCAAAGAAGGAAAGGCTACACACTTGATCCATAAAATAAAGTGACACACCAAAGGAGACAGCAACAAGGCAGACGCGTTTCACACAGGAATCATGAGCTTGGTCATTGCAATCTCCTGTGGTGTGTCACTTTGTTTTATAAAGTATCAAGAATAAAGGACTCATATTCGTTATCTTGGTGTGCAGCCGTTCCTTCTTCTTTGCAGTCCACCTTACCTTGTTATGGAACCATTGTGGAATGTTATGTGTTTTTGCTTATAATAAGGTGTAATGTACTTTGTATTCAGGGTTGTGGGCACCAGACTGTGAGTGGCTAGTTGTTAATTCGTTCATGTTAATTAAATCACTGTCAGCTATCAGTTGCTAGATGTGGATTAGCATTATGTGTCTGTTGGCTGTTCTTTAGCTATGTTAATTATATTCCTGTTTACAGTTTGTATAATGTAATCAGGCTCACCTGACATTGTGTGGTATATAAATTCTGTGTGAGTTTCCAATAAAGAGCGGTCCAGTTTGTACCTTAGCCAGCGCCGTCTAGTATCTTGGGTTTAATATTCCGCTATAAAATACCCGATTCCTGGTTCCAGACTGGAGGAAGCTTTATCTTGGCAGAAGAACCCAAGCTGGGTGCTGGTCGGTCCAATTTATATATATATATATATATATATATATATATATATATATATATATATATATATATATATATATACACACATACATATATATATACATACACACACACACACACACACACACACACACACACACACAGTATATCAATCCCAATCCCATGAAAAAAGTCACCATTGTGCCATTTTGTGTCCATATCAACCCAACCTAATGTTACGCTAACAATCTCCAGTCAGGTCCATAAATATTGGGACATCAACACAATTCTAATCTTTTTGGCTCTATACACCACCACAATGGATTTAAAATGAAACGAAGAAGATGTGCTTTAACTGCAGACTTTCAGCTTTAATTTGAGGGTATTTACATCCAAAGCAGGTGAACACTGTAGGAATTACAACAGTTTGTATATGTGCCTCCCACTTTTTAAGGGAACAAAAGTAATGGGGAAGATTAACAATCATCCATCAAACTTTCACTTTTTAATACTTGGTTGCAAATCCTTTGCAGTCAATTACAGCCTGAAGTCTGGAACGCATAGACATCAGCAGACGCTGGGTTTCATCCCTGGTGATGTTCTGCCAGGCCTCTACTGCAACGGTCTCTTCAGTTCCTGCTTGTTCTTGGGGCATTTTCCCTTCAGTTTTGTCTTCAGCAAGTGAAATGCATGCTCAATCGGATTCAGGTCAGGTGATTGACTTGGCCATTGCATAACATTCCACTTCATCCCTTAAAAAACTCTTTGGTTGCTTTCGCAGTATGCTTCGGGTCATTGTCCATCTGCACTGTGAAGCGCCGTCCAATGAGTTCTGAAGCATTTCGCTGAATATGAGCAGATAATATTGCCCGAAACACTTCAGAATTCATCCTGCTGCTTTTGTCAGCAGTCACATCATCAATAAATACAAGAGAACCAGTTCCATTGGCAGCCATACATGCTCACGCCATGACACTACCACCACCATGCTTCACTGATGAGGTGGTATGCTTTGGATCATGAGCAGTTCCTTTCCTTCTCCATACTCTTCTCTTCCCATCACTCTGGTACAAGTTAATCTTGGTCTCATCTGTCCATAGGATGTTGTTCCAGAACTGTGAAGGCTTTTTTAGATGTTGTTTGGCAAACTCTAATCTGGCCTTCCTGTTTTTGAGGCTCACTAATCTTGTGGTGAACCCTCTGTATTCACTCTGGTGAAGTCTTCTCTTGATTGTTGACTTTGACACACATACACCTACCTCCTGGAGAGTGTTCTTGATCTGGCCAACTGTTGTGAAGGGTGTTTTCTTCACCAGGGAAAGAATTCTTCGGTCATCCACCACAGTTGTTTTCCGTGGTCTTCCGGGTCTTTTGGTGTTGCTGAGCTCACCGGTGCATTCTTTCTTTTTAAGGATGTTCCAAACAGTTGATTTGGCCACACCTAATGATTTTGCTATCTCTCTGATGGGTTTGTTTTGTTTTTTTAGCCGAATGATGGCTTGCGTCACTGATAGTGACAGCTCTTTGGATCTCATATTGAGAGTTGACAGCAACAGATTCCAAATGCAAATAGCACACTTGAAATGAACTCTGGACCTTTTATCTGCTCCTTGAAAATGGCATAATGAGGGAATAACACACACCTAGCCATGAGCAGCCAATTGTCCCATTACTTTTGGTCCCTTAAAAAGTGGGAGACACATATACAAACTGTTGCAATTCCTACACCGTTCACCTGATTTGGATGTAAACATCCTCAAATTAAAGCTGAAAGTCTGCAGTTAAAGCACATTTTGTTTGTTTCATTTCAAATCAATTGTGGTGGTGTATAGAACCAAAAAGATTAGAATTGTGTCGATGTCCCAATATTTATGGACCTGACTGTACATGAACGTTGTGTGCATCACATTGTAGTGTCGAAAAGGGAATAAAGCTTACTTTGCATCAACTAATTTATTTATTTCATTTCAGGTACTTATATAGCGCCATCAATTTACTCAGCGCTTTACATATATATTGTACGTTCACATCAGTCCCTACCCTCAAGGAGCTTGCAATCTAAGGTCCCTAACTCACATACATATACTAGGGACAATTTAGACAGGATCCAATTAACCTACCAGCATGGGGGAATGTGATATTGTATTCAGCAGACTTTGTTAATTAAATTTTGCAGGAGAGGTATGGGAATACACAAAATACATAAATGCTGAATTTGGATAAGTTACATGAAAGAGATTACTTTTTTCACTGTGTATTCCCAATAAAGATTGCGGAAACAAAAATATGTATCCAAATTTCCTACCTACTACAAACGCTAAAAGGTATAAATGTGTAGAACTGAAGCATCGCAAAAAATAAAAACCTATCTGGGACTCAAGGAATTTAGGGAAAGAAAGGCCCAGGGACTAAAGGGGGTTAATGTCAGATTGAAACATTTATGTAATTATTAATTTTGCCCATTACATTTTAGGGCCAACATTGTAATTTTTCCAGGGTCAAAAAGTGTTCTTCAGAAAGTTTAAGTTTAATCAAAAAAGAGATTTGTCCACTCGGAGTCATTAAAGAGAATGCCAATCAGAGGAATTTCATTCACCCAGAAGAAGTTGTAGGAATATGACCACACATCTCAACAGTTGGCAAGTTCAAATCTCTTGCAGTTTTTTGTATGATTAGTCTACGGAGATGAGCAATAGCTGGAAAACGAAAAAAAGGACATCCAATCTCCACCTGATGGAATACCTTATACTTGTGGCAGAGCTGGATAAAACACAAGTGGACAACTAGGCGTAAGTGGTACTTTGGAACATCATCCATGAGAGAAGCTGGAACATGGAAAAGAGGCGTGGTAATGGAAGGGGAGATTGAACATATAACGGGAGGGGTGGACTGAGCTGGAGCCCTCAAGATTGACTGATATAACAAATAGCCAGCGGACCCTGAAAAGGACTCTTTCATTGAAGTTTCAGAGGCTTGGCAAGATGCCACTTGACCACTACCTACCAGGTTCTCTGGTAGCGAGGCAGTGTTGTTAAGGTATCGGCTCAGGATTGGGCAATGAAGAAAACACTTGCGAACACAGCTCAGTTAGTGAATGATGCAAATACATTACATGTTCAATTATTGCTCCATAAAAAAGATAAAAGATGAAAATCATAGGGAAACAGTTGAGGATTCTCCAAACAAAATTGTCATATTGTCTCCAGTGTGGACATTTGGGTGTGCAATGAGCTCTCTCTGGGTTGTAAAAGCTGTGTCATATTCTGAACACTGATAGGTCTCTTTTTAATGTGAACCCACTGGTGTGAGCTAAGATCTGACTTCTGTTTAAAAGCTTTATCGCATTCCGAACACTGATATGGCCTCTCTCCAGTGTGAACCCTCTGGTGTCTGATAAGGTGTTCCCTTGTAGTAAAATCTTTATTACATTCTGAACACTCATATGGCCTTTCTCCAGTGTGAATCCTCTGGTGTCTTATAAGGTATTGCTTCGTTATAAAAGCTTTGTCACATTCTGAACATGGATATGGCCTCTCTCCAGTGTGAATCCGCTGATGTGTGATCAGGTGTGACTTATCTAAAAAATCTTTTTTACACACAAAACACTGAAATGGCTTCTCTCTAGTGTGGACCCTCTCGTGTAGGATAAGGTGTTCTCTCCTTGTAAAAGCTTTGTCACATTGGGAACACCGATATAGCTTCTCTCCAGTGTGAATCCTCTGGTGTGTGGTAAGCTTACTCTCAGTTGTAAAAGCTTTATCACATTCAGAGCATTGATACGGCTTCTCTCCAGTGTGAATCCACTGGTGTGTGTTGAGCTTTATCTTGGTTACAAAAGCTTTGTCACATTGGGAACACTGAAAAGGCTTCTCTCCAGTGTGAATCATCTGGTGTCTACTAAGCTGTGACTTTGACTTGAAAGCTTTGTCACATTCGGGACACTGAAATGGTTTCTCTCCAGTGTGAATCCTCTGGTGTGTGATAAGATTTGCCTTCACTCTAAAATCTTTGCCACAATCTGAACAATGATACAGCTTCGCTCCGGTGTGAATGCTCATGTGTAAGTTAAGATTACTCTTCTGTGTAAAAGTTTTGTCGCATTCAGGACACTCAAATGGCTTCTCTCCAGTGTGAATTAGCTGGTGTTTGATAAGATTTGACTTGTTTGTAAATGATTTGTCACATTCAGAACACTGAAATGGCTTCTCCTCCATAGTGAACCTGATGTGTTGATGTGTTTCCCTTCACTGTAAAACCTTTATTACAATCAAAAAATGAAATAACTCCTCTTGTGTAGGATTGGGTTGGACTTTACTATAAAGCCGTAGTCACTTGCAGAACATTGAAATTACTTCTCTGCTGTTATCCTCTGAGCCTGAATCAATGTTGAAGAGTATCCAAAACATTTACAATACTGATATGTCTTGTGTCCTGTGTGAATCCGACAGTGAACTGCAATAAACTCTTTCAGTTACTTAAGACCCCCATATGGCTTGTGTCCCACATGGCTTCGTAGTATCTATGAAGACCAACATGACCGAGAACATAGGTCATTAATCCACCTGTATATAAAAAAAAATATATATATATATCACAAAATTGAATGTAAAGGGCTGAATAAAGTTGATTTTGAACATTCATTATTAGGTTTGACAATACAGAGTATAAGTATTGGGACACCTGCCTTTACCCACACATAAACTTTAATGACATCCCATTCTTAGTTCATAGGGTTCAATATTGAGTTGGTCCACCCTTTGCAGCTATAACAGCTTCAACTCTTCTGGGAAGGCTGTCCACAAGGTTTAGGAGTGTGTCTATGGGAATGTTTGACCATTCTTCCAGAAGCACATTTATGAGGTCAGGCACTGATGTTGGATGAGAAGGCCTGGCTTGCAGTTTCCACTTTAATTCATCCCAAAGGATGAATTAGGTTTTGAACCCAAAATATGGGCCAAGCATAAAATTTAATTTCCGATATTACCTCAAATAATTCCATATACTCATTTGACCTTCTAATATCGCATGAAAATGTTATTATTTCGGTATTTGCAGTTATCCCATGCTTTCAAAAGCCAGCTACATCCCAACGAAACACAAGTGGTACAACCTGATCTGGAAAGGGTCATGTGATATGAATGCACAGAGAAAACTACCTCTGTCCTGTGCGCACATCTTCTCCCCTGAACTATCAGCACTTCGTCAGCGTTGGACACAAGATATTCCAGGGCTGGACTCTGAGGATTGGGAGGACATGTGGGATTTTCCATTTCAAATTCTTGTCTCGTTATGAGACCGCCTCATACAACACAAAATTGTCCATAGGGAATATATCACCCCTTATAGGCTACATAAAATGAAAACCTCCCTGTCCTCTCTGTGTTGGCACTGTGCCCAGGCCCCGGGTGACTTTATACATATTTTTTGATCTTGCCCCTCAATCAGTGTATACTGCACGTAAATAATTTATATGGTACAGGACATATTGGGTATTGATATAACCCGATCCCCACAGATATGTTTATTGGGACTGGTGGAGGAATTAATCCCCAGGGCGGCTGAGAGAACTCTGAACTCTGTACCACCTCTTTATAAAAGACACACATCACCACGGAGGCTGCCCTAGAAAATATGACAGAGTGTGGGCTAAATGGTTAGCTGAACCATCCGCTGCAACATCTGCTTAAGTGGTCTATTAAATAAGAGTATCTACTGATCCTAATGGGGTTAATCGTAAACCCCTCTTGATGTCCCGCTTCATTTACTGGTCAAGATACTGGAGTCTCTCCCCTTGAGCACGAGCCAACTTTGCTGTATTGTTATGCCGTGTCACGGCACCTTTGCAAGGGATCACCAATTATTGCAATGTACCTTCTTGAGAAGATCCCTACGCAGGTCCTTTATTGAAGCTGTGACAAGCCACTTTTGAGTGTTGTTGTTTGTATACGATATATTATTTTTATACGCAAATAAAAAGATTTTCAAAAAATAAAAAAAACACATACCTCCACCACTCAAAGAGTTAAAATAGAGACACTGTTGTCCATTCACCACAGCAGATGCTCAAAGAGTGCGCTCAAACATTCACACTACCTGTTGGTGTTATATAGGGGTAAATACAAGGAATTATACTGCAAGATGTAAAAACCACATGTTGGTACAGGTGGAAAACCGCCTATTAAAGGGGATACTGGTGTAGTCACCATATTCCTATTTAAAGTAGCCCCTGCAGGAGTATGGGGATACTAACTGGTAGAAAGTTTCTCAGTACAGTCCAAGGCCGATAGCAATCAACACTGGAAGTGCATAATCCCACAAAAAGTATGCAGAGTTTAATCTAATACAATGGTTCTCAACCTTACTAGTGCCGTGACCCCTTGATAAAATTTCCCAAGAAGAAAGTAAAATTATTTTCGTAGCGTGGGTTGTCAGCACCCAAGGCAAGACAAGTAATTTGCGCCCCTAATGGACATTTAGCACTCCCTGAGTCCCTTCCACTCATTCAGTTTTGAAACCTCTTATGGTACATTTTAGGATGTACCACTCTTTCTCTTTGTTCTCCTTTCTTTCTCTATCCTAATTTCTTGTTTTTCCCCATCCCTCTCTCTAACCGTCTTTCTTGTTCTTTCTCTCCATTTTTCTTTGTTCCGCCCCCTCTTTTCCTCTCCCTTCCATGTATTCTCTATTTTTTATTCCTTCTCTTACTCCTTGGTGGGAGAGGGGGGAATGGGATAAGTGGCAGTGCTGGCGGGGAGTGGGGAAGCGTGGCAGTGCTGGCGGGGAGTTGGGATGCGTGGCAGTGCTGGCGGGGAGTTGGGATGAGTGGCAGTGCTGGCGGGGAGTTCTGATCAGCCAACTTAGGTGATCTTGATCAAGGTCATTTGCTGATCTGAGAACTGTAGTGGGGACTTTAAATGGCAACTATAATCACAGGTAGTGTTACTCACTGTCTCTCCGACTTTGTGGTGTCTCGTAACAGTGATACCTATGCTGAAATCAAAAGATAGGGGCTTCTCCAGCCCCTCCCACTTCACATTTCTCACCAGTCAGCTGACCTCTAGTCTCTGTCCCCCAGCCATGCCGTGAACTGAATGGGCGGCTGTGAAAAGGCTGAGTGGGCGGCCACAGGCTCCAGGGACTGCCTTGCCGGGTGGCCACAAAAAAGGCTGGGAGAGTGGTGCAGGCTTCAGGAAAAGTCCAGGATTCGGTGATCCCTGGCAAATCATTATTCAACCCCCAGGTTGAGAACCACTGATCTAATAGGATAGGCATAAATGCAGTAATAAGTACCTCCTCCTTTGTAGAAGGGAGTGCATGGGATGGCAGGTGTCAAAGCAGTTCCATACACAGCACACAGTAGCAGCACATCAGCAATACAATAGGCTGAACAGTAGCAAAAACATACCTGTAGAGGCAATTCAAAGGCTCCATGTGTGCTGTGGAGAACCAAGTGTGAACTCACCTACCTTGATGGGTCCTGCTTCTCTCCTTCCTGTGCTGGCACAGCACAGTACCGTCAATGTCCATAAGATAGCAGTTCCAGGTGTAGCTCCTGTTGAATTCAAATAGAAGGGAAATGCCGCTCACCAAGCCTCTGGACCTCATGCAGTTGCACCCACCCTATACGATTAGATTCAGGTGCAGGCTCTGCGCAAGTCTATGGAAATGAAGAAATCCTGGACTGCCGCACTCCGAAATAAGGCATCTTTATTTTTTTTTATATTTTTTTTTTTAAATCCAACAGTCATAGCTTATGAGTAAGCATCCATTGATGTGAAATGCGTTAGCTATTGCTCTCTGTATTGTCCTTATGTGGTGACTCTTGTTGGATTTTAACAATTTAAAATAAAGATGCCTTATTTCGGAGTGTGGCAGTCCAGGATTTCTTCATTTTCATAGAAATTGAAGCCAACAACATAACCATCCAGCGTGGACAAACCGCAGCAGCCGACGGGCGAGATAACGTCACATATGTCACCAGCGTGGTGATGAAATGGAACTGCTATCTTATGTCCTTGCATTTACCCCTCATATGACACCAACAGGTAGTACAAATGGTTGCACGCTCTGTGTGAGCAGCTGCTGTAGTGAATAGACAACATTGTCTCTTTTTTAACTCTGAGTGGTGGAGGTATGAGGTTTTTATTTTTACTTTACTCTCTGGTGTTTATATATATTTTTTCAATTTGCAATAAAGCTGTTTGTATATGCTGCCTAGTCCATTTTAGGTTTCCCTTTGGTGGGTTCCTTTAACCCTATGCTTTTTGGATGCCGCTTGAGGACTAGCGTAGCGAGGTATGGCAAAGCCATGGTTCACTTCTCCGCTTCCTAAAGACCTTGGCGATATCCCTACCCTGAATAGCACTCTGTCGGTTTCTCGTAAAACCTTCCAGTGCTCTACTGTATCTCCATTTTCCTCCCCTATGGTTCCTATCTTGGGCAACCACGAGTTTGAACCTGGGCTTCAAAACGGTTTACGTCTAGTGGACATCTCCATCTAATGGACTTTCTGAGGCCCGATGGAAACCTTCCCTCCAATGATATCACAAGACTGACTGACCAGCCTGTGTATTTTTGTTAAGTGCTTGTAAAGTCAGAAGGTTTTTTATCTTAATGCAATCTATGCATTAAGATAAAAAGCCTTCCGTGTGCAGCAGCCCCCCTAATACTTACCTGAGGTCCCTCTAGCTCCAGCGACATTGTAGGAATGTCTCAGCTGTCTGGGACTCCCCTCCTCATTGGCTGAGACAGCAGCAAGTAGTTCTCATTGTCCCTGAGCAGAGAGCTGGTGACTGTCAGTCTCTGGCTCTGCTTTGCCCCTCCCCCCTGCGCTCACTGAAACACTGGGCTGTGAAGGGGGCGGGAGCGGCTGGCTCAGTGCCAGTCCAGTACTCCCCTCCTAGTCCAGGACCTCCTCTGCATCCCCTAGTTCAAGGCCTCCTCTGCACCTCCCAGTCCAGGGCCTCCTCTCCTAATCCAGGGTCTTTGTCACACCAACCCTTTTTAGTCCTGGGCCTCCTCTGCACCCCCTCAGTCCAGGGCCTCCTCCGCACCCCCCACCCCATTCCAGGGTGTCCTCTGCACCCCCCAAGTCCAGGCTCTTCTCTGTGCCCCCCTGGTCAGGGCCTCGTCTGTACCCTCACAGCCCAGTGTGTCCTCCGCACCCCCTATCAGCCCAATACCCCCACTGCACCCCTTAGTGCAAGGTCTCCTCTGAACTCCACCCCTCCAGTCCAGGGCCTCCTCTGAAAATCCCTCTCAGCCCAGGGCCTCCTCTGCACACCCCCCCCTCAGTCCAGGGCCTCCTCTGCACACCCCCCCCTCAGTCCAGGGCCTCCTCTGCACACCCCCCCTCAGTCCAGGGCCTCCTCTGCATTCCCCCCCTCAGTCCAGGGCCTCCTCTGCACACCCCCCCTTAGTCCAGGGCCTCCTCTGCACTCCCCCCCTTAGTCCAGGGCCTCCTCTGCATTCCCCCCCTCAGTCCAGGGCCTCCTCTGCACCCCCCCTCCGTCCAGGGCCTCCTCTGCACCCCCCCTCCGTCCAGGGCCTCCTCTGCACCCCCCCTCCGTCCAGGGCCTCCTCTGCACCCCCCCTCCGTCCAGGGCCTCCTCTGCACCCCCCCTCAGTCCAGGGCCTCCTCTGCACCCCCCCTCAGTCCAGGGCCTCCTCTGCACCCCCCCTCAGTCCAGGGCCTCCTCTGCACCCCCCCTCAGTCCAGGGCCTCCTCTGCACCCCCCCTCAGTCCAGGGCCTCCTCTGCACCCCCCAGTCCCCCAGATCCTTTGCCATACCAACCCCAACTTCCTAGTCCAGGGCCTTCTGCACACAAACCCATCTCCTTGTTCTAAAAAAAGCCTTCCAGTTCCAGGAAGGTTCTTCCATGCTGAAGTATCGCTCTAGAATGTCTTTTTATAGTGCAGGAGCGCTGGAGCAGAGTGATTCAGCGCTAGTGCCTCTGTGCAGTCTCCCTCCTTTTTGGTTCTCCGGTATTGGGCAGACTATGCAGCGGGTGCTAAAAAGTACGTGTAAATATCGCGCTGTCAGAGAAAACGTGAGCAGCTAGCACAAACAAGTGATCTGAACCTGTAAAAAATATAGTGTAAAGAAAAAGTGCAGGGCTAAAAAATAAGTTGTAAATGACATTGATTCATATCATACAGTGTAAGTATATATATCCCAAAAGGTGTGCATTAGTATGATTGATAGGAATATTTGAGATCTATGACCACAATGTATACTTAAGTGACACACTGTATAAAATTGAGTCCATGAAACATCCTCTGAGGTGTGTATATATCTAACACAAAAAAGTGTAGAAAGGCAATGTAGTGTCGATAGAAGATCCACCACCGTTTTTAAAAGGGGGGGGGGCTTACCGGAACGATTGGACACAGATGGGTGTACACCCACTGTGTCAGTCCAGCTTGTAAAAGGTGAAGATCCCTGAAGATGTTATAAAGGTGACCAGGATACTTGCAGATAGTGTATATGACAAGGAAGGGCAAATCCAATCAGATATCCAAAGCATATGTGGAAAAAATGTGAGAGCACATAGCGTGATACTGTATAAAAAGCTTTAAAGCATGTTTATTAAAAGGTAAAACACTCACATTTATGGAGATTAAAAACAGCGCTGAGTATTGGTAAAATATGGCAGTGTCAGTGGTGTCAGCAATCCGTTCTGACGCGTTTCGTCCTACCGGACATCATCTGGGGGGCCTCACCACTCTGTACACTGCCCCTTATATATGGTAGGTGACCCCCTTGTTGAAATGTGGCTCCAATCGGTAGCGCTGTTAATGGGAGGCTACTTCCGGGTGGGCAGAAGATGGCGCCGACCGCGTGCGTTGCACGCCTCTTAGGTGAATATGATGGAGCGCATGCATGCGCGTCGCCCTAGCAACATCCCACGCTCACTCCAAAAGCATACGTCCAAAGCCGTCAGCGTGGAACGATAGCGCGGCACCAAACAAAAGACGTGATGACGTCACGGCGCTGTGTATCCACCTCGTTCTAGGTGGATGATGGAACGCACCAAAGGAGGAAGTGGGAGTATACCACGTTAATTATATGTATAATTGCGGAATCTAGGTGCATAACAAAAAACACCATGAAAGACGGAATATGATCATCTATTGAAAATACACTAAGTACAATTAAATGAAATTTCGCCCATGTATACAGATATATGACGTAAATCTGTGCATAAGCTTAACCATTTGTGGCCTGACCGCAAAATATATAAATAAATAAATTTGATGTACAAAAAAACGGTACCTAAAAAAAAAAAGGGGTTCGTGAAAAGGAAAAAATTAGTAAGGAGCCACAGTCTCACATGGGGGTCTAAAGCCACAGAAATCAATTGAGTATATGACTAATACATATCTCAATCTAACAGAAATTGGATGACTAGTATAAATGGTTGATACATAACTCAATCTTATGGATGTCATCTCTCAGCAGAGCATAGGAATTATTTAATAATAGAGAAGGGAGGGACAGTAAAGAGAAGGCACAGCAATTTAGGATTGATTAATAAAGGCATTAATGTCCCCCTCGACATTGAGCCCCAATGGCGTGTGGGACTGGAGTTCGTATATCCAATACGTCTCTAGTTGGGATAATATTAAAAGAATTCCTATGCTCTGTTGAGAGATGACATCCATTAGATTGAGTTATGTATCAACCATTTATACTAGTCATCCAATTTCTGTTAGATTGAGATATGTATTAGTCATATACTCAATTGATTTCTGTGGCTTTAGACCTCCATGTGAGACTGTGGCTCCTTACTAATATTTTCCTTTTTACGAACCCCTTTTTTTTTTTTTAGGTACCATTTTTTGTACATCAAATTTATTTATTTATATATTTTGCGGTCAGGCCACAAATGGTTAAGCTTATGCACAGATTTACGTCATGTATCTGTATACATGGGCGAAATTTCATTCGATTGTACTTCGTGTATTTTCAATAGATGATCATATTCTGTCTTTTATGGTGTTTTTTGTTATGCACCTAGATTCCGCAATTATACATATAATTAACGTGCTAAGTATAAAATTGATGCGCTTTAAATAAATAGTGCACAATATGCTGCTGCGACTAAGCTTAAATCCAGGAATAAAAAATGCATACATGTGAATAAAATAGATAAATAATTATGGTGCTAATACACGTGTTAAAATTGCCAAAATAAATCTTCAAATTGGTGATGTGACGGTGAATATAAATAAAATAAAATAATAATGACACTCTGAGTACAATGTCCAGATAGAGATAAATAGTGGGGGAAAGTAAAAATAATTAAACAGTTCCTTCCCTTAATCCAGATTGATTGACTCACTGGGTTAGATCGTTTGTATCAGGATATTTAGTTTTTCTTGCATCCCACTTTAGACATAATACTGCTGATGATTCGGCTCTCAGGATAAAGGTTTTATGCAAAGCAAGCAAAGAAAAAATAGATCATTGTGCAGTGAACTTACTAGATAGTGCACAAGCAAAACAGGGACAAGAGATACACTCACAAACTCCCGGTCTGTTAGAAGCATTCAAATATGCAGATTGCAGTCAGCCGCTGTGGACGAGGTTTCCCATAGAGAAACAGCTGCTGTTAACCTTCAGGTGTATTGCAGCACTGAACGTCCTAAGCTCCTCCCACGTGTTGCATCACTGACACGTGACTTTTTCGATCCTTGAAAAAGTCACGTGTCACGCCCACCCGGAAGTAGCCTCCCATTAACAGCGCTACCGACTGGAGCCACATATTAACAAGGGGGGCACCTACCATATATAAGAGGCAGTGTACAGAGTGGTGAGGCACCCCAGATGATGTCCGGTAGGAAGAAACGCGTCGGGACGGATTGCTGACACCACTGACACTGCCATATTTTACCAATACTCAGCGCTGTTTTTAATCTCCATAAAGGTTTTACCTTTAATAAACATGCTTTAAAGCTTTTTATACAGTATCACGCTATATGCTCTCACATTTTTTCCACATATGCTTTGGATATCTGATTGGATTTGCCCTTCCTTGTCATATACACTATCTACAAGTATCCTGGTCACCTTTATAACATCTTCAGGGATCTTCACCTTTACAAGCCTGACTGACACAGTGGGTGTACACCCATCTGTGTCCAATCGTTCCGGTAAGCCCCCCCCCTTTTAAAAACGGTGGTGGATCTTCTATCGACACTACATTGCCTTTCTACACTTTTTGGTGTTAGATATATACACACCTCAGAGGATGTTTCATGGACTCAATTTTCTACAGTGTGTCACTTAGGAATATTTGAGAACTATGACCACAATGTATACTTATCAATCATACTAAATGCACACCTTTGGGATATATACAGTGCCTTGCAAAAGTATTCGGCCCCCTTGAACTTTTCAACCTTTTGCCACATTTCGGGCTTCAAACATAAAGATATAAAATTTTAATTTTTTGTGAAGAATCACCAACAAGTGGGACACAATTGTGAAGTGGAACGAAATCTATTGGATATTTTAAACTTTTTTAGCAAATAAAAAACTGAAAAGTGGTGCGTGCAAAATTATTCGGCCCCTTTACTTTCAGTGCAGAAAACTCACTCCAGAAGTTCAGTGAGGATCTCTGAATGATCCAATGTTGTCCTAAATGACTGATGGTGATAAATAGAATCCACCTGTGTGTAATCAAGTCTTTGTGTAAATGCACCTGCTATGTGATAGTCTCAGGGTTCTGTTGAAAGCGCAGAGAGCATCATGAAGACCAAGGAACACACCAGGCAGGTCCGTAATACTGTTGTGGAGAAGTTTAAAGCCGGATTTGGATACAAAAAGATTTCCCAAGCTTTAAACATCCCAAGGAGCACTGTGCAAGCGATCATTTTGAAATGGAAGGAGTATCAGACCACTGCAAATCTACCAAGACCTGGCTGTCCCTCTAAACTTTCAGCTCAGACAGGGAGAAGACTGATCAGAGATGCAGCCAAGAGGCCCATGATCACTCTGGATGAACTGCAGAGAACTACAGCTGAGGTGGGAGAGTCTGTCCATAGGACAACAATCAGTCGTACACTGCACAAATCTGGCCTTTATGGAAGAGTGGCAAGAAGAAAGCCATTTCTCAAAGATATCCATAAAAAGTCTCGTCTAAAGTTTGCCACAAGCCACCTGGGAGACACACCAAACATGTGGAAGAAGGTGCTCTGGTCTGATGAAACCAAAATCGAACTTTTTGGCCACAATGCAAAACGATAAGTTTGGCGTAAAAGCAACACAGCTCATCACAGTCAACACACCATCCCCACCGTGAAACATGGTGGTGGCAGCATCATGGTTTGGGCCTGCTTTTCTTCAGCAGGGACAGAGAAGATGGTAAAAATTGAGGGGAAGATGGATGCAGCCAAATACAGGACCATTCTGGATGAAAACCTGTTGGAGTCTGCAAAAGACCTGAAACTGGGACGGAGATTTATCTTCCAACAAGACAATGATCCCAAACATACAGCAAAATCTACAAAGGAATGGTTCACAAATAAACGTATCCAGGTGTTAGAATGGCCAAGTCAAAGTCCAGACCTGAATCCAATCGAGAATCTGTGGAAAGAGCTGAAAACTGCTGTTCACAAACGCTCTCCATCCAACCTCACTGAGCTCGAGCTGTTTTGCAAGGAAGAATGGGCAAGAATTTTAGTCTCGCGATGTGCAAAACTGATAGAGACATACCCCAAGCGACTTGCAGCTGTAATCGCAGCAAAAGGTGGCTCTACAAAGTATTAACGCAAGGGGGCCGAATAATTTTGCACGCCCCACTTTTCATTTTTTATTAGTTAAAAAAGTCTCAACAATCCAATAGATTTCGTTCCACTTCACAATTGTGTCCCACTTGTTGGTGATTCTTCACAAAAAATAAAAATTTTATATCTTTATGTTTGAAGCCTGAAATGTGGCAAAAGGTTGAAAAGTTCAAGGGGGCCGAATACTTTCGCAAGGCACTGTATATATACACACCGTGTTTCCCCGAAAATAAGACACCGTCTTATATTTATTTTTCCTCAAGAAAACACACTATGGCTTATTTTCAGGGGGTGTCTTATTTTTATTAAGTATGGTACAACAATCAGCATTTATTCAATTACAGTTAGGTCGTCTTCTTCTGGAACATCGTCATAACTCTCCAAACTTGGAATTCCATCCTGAATTTCTTGCGGCTCCATTTCCTTTAGAACCATTGGCCCCAATCTTTCATGTTGAGCAATAGAGCTCTCATGAAATGAGCAGCTCTTATCCATGTAACCTGCTCTGAGTGCATTGGCAACAACACTGTCAGTGATTTTATCCCATGAATTCTTCACCCAAATCACGACCTTTCAGGCTAGGTTTCACAAAGTTTCCACGCTGATTTCTTGTCATTCTATTTTCAATGTAGTCGTTAATTTCCATACGCAAATGGTCTTTGAATGGCTTGTTTATTGCAATATCAAGAGTCTGCAGATAGGCAGTCATTCCAGCAGGAATCATTATTTGATCTATTCTTCTCTCTGCAAGGAAGTTCTTCATGTCTTTAGCACGGTGAGTGCTGGCTGAATCCCAGACTAGCAGACCTCTTTGGCCACCTCGCAAAACAAGTGGCAGCAATAAATCAAGCCCCTTCCTTATAACTGCTTGTGTGCACCAGGCTTTTTCGCTTTCAAGAACATAAATGCCGGAAACACGTTCAATCTTATCTTTCTTTCCCTTACTGATGATAACAGGTGTGGCTTTCGTTCCATCCAGACGAATTGCCAAAATACAGGTAACACGTGAACTTTCGTGACCAGTGGAGGGAACGTAGATTGAGGAGGCACCCCTCTGTTCAATTGTCGTTTGGGCTCCTTGACCCATAAACACTGCAGTTTCATCCATAGCAATCATGTTGCAAAGTTGGTAGTTAGAAAAGTCGATGCCATCAACAAAGGACTTGAATGCAAGTGCTCGCTTAATAACTTCAGCATCTTCCAACTTAAAAACAGTGTTGTTGATTTTCTGAGAGACAGTTCATATCGCTGAAGGAAGCCATCCAGCCAGTGTTGTGATGCTTTGAATTCTGGGGATATGTCGAATTGTGGTGCCATTGCAAGGGCAAATGCTTGAATATCAGCCCTGCGCACAACCAAAGCCTTTGCTCTCCTGTCAGCAACCCATTCACTGATCATGTCTTCCAGCTCAGGAAATAAAGGTTGCCGACCTGAACCACACTTGCGCTTCTTAGCATTTCCTCTGTCCACCTGTAGACTGAGGTTATCATATTCTGCTCGCCATTTATGGACCATTCGGATATCCAACTTCTTCTCTTTGCAGAAAGCCGTAAGATTCTTGCCCTGGGAGTCCTCCACAATTCCTTTCTTGTACTCAACAGAATAACTCTCTTTTTGCACTCATCTTGTCTAATTGTACAGATACTCAGGAAAAGCAGAGATAGGCCAGCAAAGCTGATGTGTAAGGGCTGGCTTATTTATCAGGGATCCAGTGAGAACTGCAAAGTGGAGCTGGGATGATCTCTATGGGGTCTCTTGGCTCAGTAGCAGACTGCTTGCTAAAGTTTTTCCCCTATCCCCTGGTGTTTGTGTGGGGTGAGAGAGACCCGCAGACTGTTGATGCTCAGTACTGGGGAGCAGCTTTACTTCTTCCCGAGGATACACAATACAGAGCGTCCTGCTGCTCAGGTCACTGAGGAGACTTTTACTTTCACTTTCACAGAACGACCTGACAGGCGGAACAGACCTTATTGATGAGGCTGGTCACAGGTCACATCCGAGATACAGTAGCAGCTGTCACGATGGGGCAGATGAGAAGGGCTGCCCGACTTCTTTACCGCTCCGCACCACTATCACTAGGTATGTCTTACGCCTTCTTTACCGCTCCGCGCCGGTACGCATAGCCACGCCTATCACTACGTCTTATTTTCGGGGTATGGCTTATATTGGGCTAATGCTTAGAAATCCTGCTACGGCTTATTTTATGGGTATGTCTTATTTTCGGGGAAACACGGTATTTACACTGTATGATATGAATCAATGTCATTTACCACCTATTATTTAGCGCATCACTTTTTCTTTACACTATGCAGCGGGTGCTGCCTGTCCATTACATTTAATTGGGCATCAGTGACACCCTTAGAGCAGCGTTTCTCAGTGCGGGTGGGGGTGGCACCCCCCTAGATGCGTCACCCGGGGCATACGCCCCCCTAGTTTCGGCCCTGAAGCCTATAATAAGGCTTACCTGTAGGTACCATAAATATCTCCTAAACTTGCACAGTTTAGAAGATATTCACTGTATCAGCATGTGCCCATGTCATCGGAGCATGTGCACTGAAGAAAGGGCTCACTCGTCTGGTTTCTTCAGCAGCCGTGCCCTGACTGGCGGCTCCCGCGCGTTACATCATCGTGGCTCCAGCCAATCACAGCGCCGGAGCTCGCGAAACACGGAAATAACTCCGGGAGACATGTCGCCGGTTACAGTGGTGTGTCAGGACCGCTGTGGGGGCTTCAAGCTAAGGTAAGTATTTCATAATGAGCTAGTATGCGATGCATACATGCTTATTATGCCTTTGTCTTGCAGGATTTTTTTCTCTTGGGTTTACAACCACTTTAAGGCACAGGGTGACCAAACAAATAATGGACAACTACTTAATTGACACTGAGAATGCAGTTTGGATTACTGCAGCTGTGACAGTAATATTCATCAACAATATCCCTCAAGAAATCTATGATACAGTGGAATTATTGTATCAGATTGATGTAACATTGTATGAGCCTTGCCTCAGACTATTGTAGGTAGGAGATGAACAGTCTGCTGCTGGGGTCTCCTGCTATTGAGGGTGTGCTGTGTTTATACTTTTAATAATGTGTATTGTAATGTGTGAGCTCACCGACGGCAAGTCTGACCTGAATAGTCTGGGTGGGCACGGAGTCATCCAAGTGACTAGTTAAGGTCATGTTACAATTTGATAATATGTAATATGATGTAAATGACGAACAATCTGCTACTGGGGTCTCCTGCTATTCTCTGAAGGTGTTCTGTGTTTTTACCTATGATAATGTGTATTGTACCTTCTGAGCGTGGAGACGGCAAGTCTGACCTGAATAGTCTGGGTGGGCACAGAGTCATCCAGGTGGCTAAGGTCATGTCTATAGTATATGTCTGTTGCTGTAATTATATTCCTGTGTGCAGGTTGTATTGTTAGGGCAATACGATCGGGGGGGGGGGGGGGATGTCCTTCTCAAGTGTATAAACAGTTCCAGTTTTTCAGCCAAACAAGTACGGACTAGTTTTTGGTTGTAATATGCGGCTATAA
This sequence comes from Lithobates septentrionalis, assembly GCA_037952835.1. Classification (NCBI taxonomy): domain Eukaryota; kingdom Metazoa; phylum Chordata; class Amphibia; order Anura; family Ranidae; genus Lithobates; species Lithobates septentrionalis. The sequence goes on from JBBDGP010003885.1 coordinate 222,345, forward strand.
TATCTAATATCTATATTCAGACTGGAGGAAGTGGTATATGAAGGAAGCACGTTCCGTTACATTGGTGGCAAGCAGTGGGATGCTTCCTGTAGTCTGGGACATCCAAATCTCCACCTGGATCCAAGGTCTGGATAGCAGGAGAGGTACAGATACCAGCCACCATGGAAGATGAATGCAGATACAGCACAGGGGACCAGTGTCAGAGCAGGTCCTGCTCGGATAGTATAAATATGTCAGCTGGGAACTCTGGAAGGAAGCGCTAGCCCGTAAGCAGCGACACCAGAGAAAAATTCTCTCCTCCTTCCAGGAAAGGTACTGGTCGCAGTACGAATTGCAAATGGTGTTTTTGGGGCGACAACCACACAAGGAATGGAAAGCTGAGTTTACCAGGCTGGTCCAGGTGGAGATGCGGTTGGACGAGAGCTACAGAGCTCTCTGCTTGTATGTAGACCAAGTGTTCCCTAGGACAGCAGACGACACCACAACAGAAGGCTTTGGCTTTGGCGGCCTGGGGCTGTGAATACAGAGAATGGATGCTGAATGTCTCAGAAGTTCCCTAGGCACTGGAAGATTTGGAGTTTCTAGCCAATCAGGAATGGGAGCTGGAGATCGCCTACAGACGGCTGCTAGATTCTGCTCAGCAGCAGGTCTGGGCTCCCTTTGCCTGGGACTATCTAGAAGTACCAGCCGACTGTCCTGAAATCACAGCTAAAGTTTCAGCAATGGGGCAGTGTAACAGTGTGCTTTGCTCACCTTCACCTCTGGAAGCAGAGCTCTTATGGCGGATGCAGCAAGTTTGAACTCATCCGGACAAACCTGTTTTTGCACAGGATGCGCTTGGATGGAGGAATGCGTCTGTCTAGCAGCCAGGTAAAAGGTATGGGAGATAGAGCAGCCGGCTCATCTTCCCATTTGCAGTTCCAGAGCTCGGGAGAAGAGGAAGCCATCCTCATTCCCCAGCCACAGATCATGAAATGTATGGATTAATTGACTTTTCATCGGAGAATGTTATGGATTACGAATCACCTTCCAAAGTGTTGGCACTGGGCCCAAGTGCCTCCAACCCGTGTCCTGGATTTTCAGCAGTTCCAGAGACTAGTGATTTCATCAACTTTTCTGCTGAGGAACCGAGTGAGCTTCCAGCAGAAAAGCTGGCATCAGGGCAGAACATAACTGAGCTCTGCAGAACACCAACAGCAGCTTCAGACTTTCCGAGAAAGGAGGCAGCCGACCTTTCTCCCACAACAGTGACAGGGACATGGGATTTCCTGCCAGTAGCATCTGTGGAGTTACAAGAAACTTCTCCAGCTGAAACGCTGACACCTGGACAGAGAGTCCTCTGCCCCACACCCGCTGCAGTTCCGGAGGCCCAAGGTGAGGAGGTGGCAGTCACTCCCGAGCAGCAGATTAGAATCCAGGGGGAGAAGGGAGAGGAGGTTGTCATCATCCCTCCCCAAGAGTCAGCCAGAGTGGAGGAAACTGTCTTCCCTCCCCAACAGTTATCCGGAGCGGATGATGTGAGAGCTGAAGCGCTAACAGGGCAGAATGCTTCTGGCTTCTGCACACCACCAGTGGTAGCTGGTGCTCAAACTTTTTGGGGGGCGCAAGCAAACTGAAAAAAAACCCATCAATTGAAGCCTCACTGTGCCCCATAAAGTGCAGCCACTGTGCCAACAATTGCAGCCTCTGTGCCCATCATATGTAGCCTGTGCCCATCATATACAGCCTCTGTGACCATCATATACAGCCTCTGTGACCATCATATGCAGCCTGTGCCCATCATATGCAGCCTGTGTCCATCATATGCAGCGCCTGTACCCATCATATACAGCGCCTGTACCCATATTATGCTGCCTGTGCCCATATTATGCAGCCACTGTGACAAGCTCCCCCCCCCTCGCCCACCATTAGGCCGGCACTTACCCCATCCGGGTGACGGCAGCGAGCTGGGGGATGGGCAGGCAACGGCTCCTGCATCTCCTCCTTCATTCCGGCCCCACGCTGTGTCCTCGACTCGTTGTCTTCTCCTCCAGTGTCAGCGGCGGAGTCCACTCCTGATGCTTCCCCCCCTGTGAGTGTGTGTCTCTTCCGCCAAAGCTGGATGCACGGCGCTTTGGCCAATCGGGAAACAGATCTCACTGATCTGCCTCCTGATTGACGGGGAGGCACCGTGGTGTAAAAATAGCGAAAATGAATTCGCTATGGTCACACAACAGCGTGGGATCAGGGCGCACTCTCTGCGCCCTAAACCCACCCTTTGTTGAAGCATATTAGAGCCTCAGGCTCTAATCAGGTGCTTAAAAAAAAAACACCACCGTCCACGCTGCCATAGGAGTCCATGCATCCGGCATCCTAAAAGGGGTCGGGCGCATGGATCGGGAGGTGGCCGCAGGGATAAGGGGGCAGCACCCATAATGCACGGGCCGCCCCTGCACACCACACAAACAGTTATGCAGGAGCTCCAGGGAGAGAATGCAATCGATACCTCACAACTGCAGCTTGAGCTGGTGTCGGTGGATGGGCCTGTGGTCTCCACTGACAGCAACCCAGCATAAGGGCTGCAACGGGACAGGTGTTCTGCTAGCCTCTGCCTAGTACCTACAGTACCTCCACAGCTTCAGGGAGCTGGGTGATCGACCCCTCTCGCCAGCAGACCAAGCCCCGGACTGATTTAGTGATGTTTCTACTCCCAGCTGAATCGCTGGCAACAGGGCAGAGTGATACCAACCTCTGCCCAGCGCCGGCAACTGTGGAGTTCCAGGGAGCAGGGCTGTCGGGCCCTCTTTCCAGCGACAAGCTAAAGTAGTGAAGCTTCTACTCCCAGCTGAACCGCTGGCACCAGGGCAGAGCGCTGCTGCCACGTACATGGCTTCCACAACTTCAGGAAGCTAGGGCAATCGGCCCCTCTGCTTAGCAGCAGACCGAGCCCCGAGATTTTAAAAACCACCCAGCTGAAGCGTTGGCTTCTGAACAGAGAGTCAATGACCTCTGCCCCACACCTACTGATGACAACTATTTCTTGTATCACATACTAGCCCATTATGTGCCACTGCAAAAGAATCCAGTGATGTCCCTTGTGTGGGCAGCGTCCATCTTCTGGCCCTCTTCCTTGCGGGCCGTAGACTTCGGCTCTGTGATTTGCCGGAGCCGCGTGATGTCACTCTCGTGCATGCACACGGGAGCCGCGATTAACGGCATAGGCTAGGGAAGAAACGACACTTTGTTTAGTTTCTTCCCCGCGCATGTGCCGTTGGAATTTTTGGCGGACTACAAGTGAAATATCTCCTAAATGGCGCACGTTTAGGAGATATTTCCACTACCTATAGGTAAGCCTTATTCTAGGCTTACCTATAGGTAGAAGTCCAAAAAGTGGGTTTACAACCACTTTAAGGGGCGCAGGGTGACCAAGCAAATAATGGACAACTACTTAATGGACACTGAGAATGTGGTTTGGATTACTGCATATGGGGCAGTCATATTTATCAACAATATCCCTCAAGAAATCTATGATACATCATTCTGATACAGTGGAATTAATGTAACATTGTGTGAGCTTTGCCTCAGACTATTGTAGGTAGGAGACGAACAGTCTGCTACTGGGGTCTCCTGCTATTCTACGAAGGTGTGCTGTGTTTATACTTCTGATGTGTATTGTAATGTGTGTGCTCGCTAATGGCAAGTCTGACCTGAATAGTCTGGGTGGGCACTGAGTCATCCAGCTAGTTAAGGTCATGTTATAATTTGATAATGTGTAATATGATGTGTATGATCAGGAGGGGGAAATGTCCTTCTCAAGTGTATAAAAGCCTGTATTCTTGTTCAAATAAACAGTTCCAGCTTTGCAGCCAAACGAGTCCTGTCTAGTTCTTGGTTGTAATATGCGCTATAAATATCTAATATCTATATTCAGACTGAAGGAAGTGGTATGAGATGGAAGCACTGAACCGGAGTGTGGGACGTTCCATTACATGGAATACAAGGGAAAAATTATTTAAATATAGTGCCTTGGAGGTCCCCTTAGTCTTTTTTAAATTTATTTTTATTTTGCATTGATACGTGTCCCCAGGGCAGTACCCTGGCCCCACCATACCCTTTTTATGGTTAATAATTTGCATATAGACCTTCAAAATGGGCTATTTAGATTTTTCAAGTTCGGATCCAATAGACTTGAATAGGGTTTGTGGTTGGGGTCCAAACGTTTGCAATGTTCGAGAGTTCTGAAATGAACGGGGGGGGGGGGGGGGGGGGGGTTCCTTAAGTGGGCTTTAGACTACCTATGTAATTTTCTCTTTAAAAAAATTGCATCTAGTTTCGGCCCGTGCCCCACTTACCTGGATGAGACAGAACAAACACACAAATGCTAGGGTAGCCAGATGGTTTTTGGCCTTACAGAGATTTCAAATTTGTTGGAGGAACACAGACCTGGAAAACTCCAAAATGCAGATGCCCTCACTAGGGTACATTGTAGGGTTTCCACCAGAGCTTCTGACAACTCCGCACTAAGGCAAAGGGGGATATGTACAGGATGCCAGGGATAGGTCCTGGATTAGAGATAGGTGTTCCAGTTACTTGGATTGTGGTCCGTTTAAAGGCGATGATAGCAGACATTTTGGAGTATTCAGGAGTTCTCACCCAAACTTCTTAGAGAAAAAGGTGCAAAGACAGAGCTTACCATCATGCATTTGGAGAAGAACGGCCCCCACTCACAAGGATGAAGCATTTACATCCAAGAAGAAAGGGTGGAGAATGTCAGGACGTATGAGAGTAGATACAGAGAGAAAGGCCATTTTGGTTCCGGTTTGGGTCAAAAAAGTGAATTAACAGGAATGAACTGCCGGTAGAAATGAGTGAATCCCAAGAACTGCTGTGTACCTTTCAGAACAGAGGGCTGAGGCCAGTTGGAGATGGGCTGAAGTTTGGCTGCATCCATAAGCAGCCCTTTATTCATGACTATGTAACCTAGGAAAGGAACCTGGGTTCTCTCAAAGAGGCACTTCTCCAACTTTGCATACAGATGGTGGTTCCGAACTACGTAAAAGAACTGTACATACGTGCTGAAGATGAGTGTTCAAATCTGTAGAAAAGATGAGTATATCATCCAGATGATACACAATGACACAAACGTATAAGAGATCATAAATTGAATGTAATTAAACAAGGTTATGGAAGATTGCTGGGGCATTACAAGATATTCATAATGCACTTGAAGCATATTCCTTTGTGCTAACTCGAGGAGTTAGAGATTTGAGGCATCGGAACCCAGAAGTGCCCATTCGATGGATACATACCAATCAAGATAACCTTGATTGGTCTCTGGAAAACCAGAGGACCTTTGATACACTGGCTGTCGTAGAGAAGATTCATCCTCAGCTGAGGCAAGCGTTTCAGAGAGTGTTGCAAGAGAAGAAGGCACCCGCTGAAGGAGTGGGAAGATTGTGTCGATTGGATACCCAGGAGAAGATGTTGCAGCCTGGAGAGAGGGCCTGTCTGAAAGCCACGTTCAAGCTGTTATGGGACCAGCTGGGTCCGTATGTGGTGGTAGAAGCTGATTCAGCAGAAGAAGAAGAGGTTGGAATAGAACTGGTCCTGGAGATAGGCTTGAGTGGTGGGGGGTGAGGTAGCTAAGAAGGGAGATGGAAGAAGAACCACTGTCCACTACCCAAAATTTACCCCCTTCATGGGAGGAGAGGACTAAAGCTCAGATAGCTCAATGGGAGAAAATGTTCTCCAAAAATGACTTTGATGTTGGCTGTGCCAAGAGTGCTCAACATTGAAGTCGACGGTCCGAAGATAAGCCATTTCGAGAGAGGGCGAGGCGAATCCCCTTGTGTGATCTGGAGGATCTTCGAGAGCAACTGTTTGAAGCTGTGGAGCTTGGTGTAAGTGGAGCTTTTTTAAGTGGGAGTTATAAACAAGAGTTTAAAACAGGAGGTTATAACAGGGGTCATAGTACCTGTGTAGTGTGAGTATCTGAGTGTTGTCTGAGTAGTGTGTGTGGATCGTTAGTACTTGTGTATTGTGTACCTGTGTATTGTCTTGAGTATTAGTGCCAGGAAGCTAGTTGTTAGGTAATTTGGACAGGGTAAAATCCCCAAATCCTCACTAAATTTAATAGGTACAATGCCCGGCGGGTGTGGAGAGGCGACTCTTTGTACATCTTGCCGCATGTATGCGTTCCTTGATCATCCGATCGAGGGCGAATACTGCTGTGCAAAATGTAAGCACATTGTTTCCCTGGAAGCCCAGGTTCTGAATCTGGGGAAGCAACTGTCAGCACTGAGAAGTCCCTCCATACTAAAGGTGAGCCAGGAACGTACACGGCAGGTGCCGGCAGGGGCCAGCACAGAGGCGGGTGGAGACAAAGAGGTGCAGGCACTAGCAAAGAGTAGATGGGTGACAGTCAGGAGGGGTAGAGGGGGAAGTGCCAGGGAGGCCGATCCAGGACTGGAGCATCCCAATAAGTACGCTCCATTGAGTGACATTGGTGTAACCAGTCAGGGACCAGCACTGCTGGAGTTGAGGGACTCTCCTAGCTGCCAGGGGAAGAACTCCTCCAGTGAGAGTGGGGGGGCAGCAAAGGGAAAGGAAAGACAGATTCTGGTGGTAGGGGACTCAATTCTTAGAAGGACAGAGAGGGCAATCTGTAACCAAGACCTGAAGCGCCGAACAGTATGTTGTCTACCGGGCGCTCGGGTTCGGCACATCACGGATCTTGTGGACAGATTACTGGGAGGGGCTGGGGAAGACCCGGCTGTCATGGTGCACGTTGGCACCAATGACAAAGTCAGAGGCAGATGGAGTGTCCTAAAGAACGATTTTAGGGACTTAGGAGCTAAATTGAGGAAAAGGACCTCCAAGGTAGTGTTCTCAGGAATACTACCGGTACATCGAGCCACACCAGAAAGGCAGAGGGAGATTAGGGAAGTAAACAAGTGGCTGAAGAGCTGGTGTAGTAAGGAGGGGTTTGGGTTCCTGGAGGACTGGGCCGACTTCTCAGTCGGTAACCGGTACTATAGAAGGGACGGACTGCACCTAAATGAGGAGGGTGCAGATCTGCTGGGAAGGAAGATGGCCAAAAAGTTAGAGGGGTTTTTAAACTAGGCGATGGGGGGGGAGGGTCCAGAGACAGTGATAGCCAGCGCGGAAGATATTCCAGAGGGTAGTATTGGGGGCATTAGTGGTAGGTTAACCAAAGCACAAAAACACAAGGTGAGTATAGTAGCAAGTCCTAGTTGCAATCTTGAAACACCCAATACGAGGACAATATGCGACCGGTCTAAACTATGTGGCATGTTCACCAATGCCAGGAGCCTGGCGGACAAGATGGGTGAACTAGAGATACTGTTGTACAAGGAGGATTTGGATTTTGTGGGAATTTCAGAGACCTGGTTCAACAGCTCTCATGATTGGCTGGCAAACATTCAAGGGTATACCCTATACCGCAAGGATAGAGAGGGTAAAAAAGGGGGAGGGGTATGCCTATATATCAAGAATAATGTACAAGTGAATGTGAGAGATGACATCACTGAGGGGGCTAGGGAGGAGGTGGAATCTTTATGGGTAGAGCTCCAAAGGAATGAAGCTAAGGGGAAAATAATACTGGGAGTATGCTATAGGCCCCCTAACCTGAGGGAGGAAGTGGAGACGGATCTCCTATCACAAATTGGATTAGCAGCAAGGATGGGAAGTGTTATCATAATGGGGGATTTTAATTATCCAGACATAGACTGGGCGGAGGGAACCGCGCATTCATTTAAGGCTCGCCAGTTCCTTAGTGTCTTGCAGGACAATTTTATGGGTCAGATGGTAGACGCACCAACTAGAAATAAAACATTACTGGATCTACTGATTACCAACAATACAGACCTGATAACAGATGTGGAAATACGGGGCAATTTAGGTAACAGCGATCACAGGTCAATTAGTTTCAGTATAAATCACACAAATAGGAAACATGAAGGGAACACAAAGACACTGAATTTCAAAAGAGCCAACTTCCCTAAACTACAAACCTTGCTAAAAGGCATAAATTGGGATAAAATATTAGGAACAAAGAATACAGAGGAGAGATGGGTTTGCTTTAAGAGCATATTAAATAAGGGCATTAGCCAATGTATCCCATTGGGTAATAAATTTAAAAGAGCGAACAAACATCCTGGATGGCTTAACTCCAATGTAAAAATGCATATAAAAGCAAGGGAGAAGGCCTTCAAAAAATACAAGGTTGAGGGATCATCCACAGCATTCAGAATTTATAAAGAATGCAATAAGAAATGTAAGGGTGCAATTAGGATGGCTAAGATAGAACATGAAAGACACATAGCGGAGGAGAGCAAAAAAAATCCCAAGAAATTCTTTAAGTATGTAAACAGTAAAAAAGGGAGGACAGACCATATTGGCCCCATAAAGAATGAGCAAGGACATCTGGTTACAAAGGATGGGGAGATGGCGAAGGTATTGAATTTATTCTTCTCCTCAGTATTCACGAGTGAATCGGGGGGCTTCAGCAACCAAAACTGCAGTGTTTATCCTCATGACACAACACAGGAAGCACCTACATGGTTAACAGAGGACGGAATTAAAATTAGACTTGAGAAACTTAACATTAATAAATCACCGGGACCAGATGGCTTGCATCCGAGGGTACTTAGGGAACTCAGTCAGGTGATTGCCAGACCGTTGTTCCTAATTTTTACAGACAGTCTATTGACTGGAATGGTGCCAGCTGATTGGAGAAAAGCCAATGTAGCACCAATATTTAAAAAGGGCCCAAAAAACATCCCTGGGAATTACAGACCAGTTAGCCTAACATCAATAGTATGTAAACTCTTGGAGGGGATGATAAGGGACTATATACAAGATTTTAGTAATAAGAATGATATCATTAGCAGTAATCAGCATGGATTCATGAAGAATCGTTCTTGCCAAACCAATCTATTAACCTTCTATGAGGAGGTGAGTTGCCATCTAGATAAAGGAAGGCCCGTAGACGTGGTGTATCTGGATTTTGCAAAAGCATTTGACACAGTTCCCCATAAACGTTTACTGTACAAAATAAGGTGCGTTGGCATGGACCATAGGGTGAGTACATGGATTGAAAACTGGCTACAAGGGCGTGTTCAGAGGGTGGTGATAAATGGGGAGTACTCAGAATGGTCAGGGGTGGGTAGTGGGGTTCCCCAGGGTTCTGTGCTGGGACCAATCCTATTTAATTTGTTCATAAACGATCTGGAGGATGGGATAAACAGTTCCATCTCTGTATTTGCAGACGATACTAAGCTAAGCAGGGCAATAACTTCTCCGCAGGATGTGGAAATCTTGCAAAAAGACCTGAACAAATTAATGGGGTGGGCGACTACATGGCAAATGAGGTTCAATGTAGAAAAATGTAAAATAATGCATTTGGGTGTCAAAAATATGAATGCAATCTATACACTGGGGGGAGAACCTCTGGGGGGGATCTAGGATGGAAAAGGACTTGGGGGTCCTAGTGGATGATAGGCTCAGCAACGGCATGCAATGCCAAGCTGCTGCTAATAAAGCAAACAGAATATTGGCATGCATTAAAAGGGGGATCAACTGCAGAGATAAAACGATAATTCTCCCGCTCTACAAGACTCTGGTCCGGCCGCACCTGGAGTATGCTGTCCAGTTCTGGGCACCAGTCCTCAGGAAGGACGTACTGGAAATGGAGCGAGTACAAAGAAGGGCAACAAAGCTAATAAAGGGTCTGGAGGATCTTAGTTATGAGGAAAGGTTGCGAGCTCTGAACTTATTCTCTCTGGAGAAGAGACGCTTGAGAGGGGATATGATTTCAATTTACAAATACTGTACTGGTGACCCCACAATAGGGATAAAACTTTTTCGCAGAAGAGAGTTTAATAAGACTCGTGGCCACTCATTGCAATTAGAGGAAAAGAGGTTTAACCTTAAACTACGTAGAGGGTTCTTTACTGTAAGAGCGGCAAGGATGTGGAATTCCCTTCCACAGGCGGTGGTCTCAGCGGGGAGCATTGATAGCTTCAAGAAACTATTAGATAATCACCTGAATGACCGCAATATACAAGGATATGTAATGTAATACTGACACATAATCACACACATAGGTTGGACTTGATGGACTTGTGTCTTTTTTCAACCTCACCTACTATGTAACTGGCTGAGTTAAAGAAGTCAGGGGTCATTAGGGAGTCCAGGAGCCCCTATGCCTCCCCGATTGTGGTAGTAAGAAAAACGAAATTACTTAGTGGTAATGTTCTTTCCCAGAGTCTTTCAGGACAGCTACCTGAGAGACCTTGGATCCTCCCCTCTGTAGGAAACACCATGCCAGCCATATTTAAATTTCCTCCTCCCCTGCTGGCTCCTCAGTTTTTTAAAAGACAAATACAAACTAAATACACAAATTCAAACTATATCACATTTCCTGTAAGGAAATCTCAAGTATTTTACACATTTGGGTGGGTACGTGTGCTGTCCTGAAAGACTCCAGGAAAGAACGTTACCAGTAAGTAACTTCGTTTTTACCCTAATAGTCTTTCAGGACAGCCACCTGAGAGGATAATCAAGCATTTTACCCTTAGGGCGGGACTACGGCTTGTAAGACCTTGCGTCCAAAGAGCTGTTCCTTTGCAGACCAAAGATCCACCCTATGGTGTCTTACAAAAGTGGCGAAGCTGGACCATGTCGCCACTTTACAAATCTCTTCCGGCATCGCTCCAGCTCTATCTGCCTGCGATGCTGCCACTGATCTTGTAGAGTGTGCCCTGATACCCTCTGGGATCTGCATGCCTCCAGCTTATAAGCCTGGCCAATAGCCTCTCTTAGCCATGGTTCGTTTTGAGGCCTTGCGCCCTTTCCTGGCACCTGAAATTAAAATAAATAAGGAATCTGTCTAAGGGCTTTTGTTTCATCTATATAATGTAGGATGCATCTCCTGATGTCTAACATATGGAACTTAATTTCTTGTTCCCTGGAAGGATTTGTACAAAACAAAAAAAGGTAAAACAATATCTTGGCCTCTGTGAATTTTTGAGGACACTTTAGGCAAAAAAAGCTGGATCCATCTTAAAAACCATGCGATCCGGGAAAATCTGAATAAAAGGGGGCTCTGATTGATAGGGCCTCCATCTCACAGACCCTTCTGGCTGTAGTAACTGCTACCAAGAAGACTGCTTTAAGTTTCAGCATCTTCAAACTGCAATTTTCCTGTGGCTCAAAAAGGGTCCGCTGTCAGTTTGTAGCACTAATGACAGGTCCCATTTTGGCAAGGCCGGACCTTGTATCGGTCTCTGCCGGCTCAAGGATTGAAAGAGTCCAATTATCCATGGATTGGATGCTAGTTTTCTTTCCTGATATACAGACAGCGCTGAAACCTTACTTTTCAATGTGCTGATGCTTAGACCTTTATCTGCTCAACTCTGCAGGAACTCTAAAACCGCCACTGAAATTTGTGTTTTAAAAAGGAGTTCTCTGTACACCATTTGTTAAAACATTTCCATAACCTCTGGTAAAATGTGCGAGTCTCCATTTTCCTGCTTTTCAGCAGTGTATCAATTAAGCTGTTTGACAATCCTTTCGCTTTCAGCAGCTGCTCCTCAGAAACCAAGCGGCCAGGTTCCACCTTTCCACTTGGGGGCAACACACTGGGCCCTATGAGAGGAGATCACCATGGATTGGTAGTAACTAAGGGGGTTCTACAGCAAGTCTTTGAGCATAGAGAACTACGATCTCCTGGGCCAGTGTGGTGCAATGAAAATCAGTGGCGTGTTCCCTGTACGAAATTTTCTTAGTACTGCTGGTAGGAGCACTGGTGGGGGAAAGGCATAGCATTTTTTGAATGCCCACTTCTGTGTTAGTGCCTCTACTCTGAATGCACCATCTTCCACCTTTCTGCTTTCTTTTGAGGCAAATAAGTCCACCTAAGGTGTTCCCCATTTTTGTGTGATCCGTTTGAACACCTCCTGATTTAATACCCAGTTGCCTTCTCTCAATTCTTTTCTGCTGAGGAAATCTGCCACTTTGTTTAATTCCTCTTTTAAATGTACTGCTGACAAGGAGAGTATGTTTTTCTCTCCCTAGTTTAGGATTTCCTCTGCTAAGGTTCACAGGGTTCCGCTGCTTGTGGATGTAGGCGATTACTGATGAATTGTTGGACCTGACCTGTAAGTGATGACCGCTCAGTTCTTTCTGGAAGCGCTAGAAGTACTGCCTTCAACTCCCTCCAATTGGATAATCTCATCATCTCTTCCTTTTTCCAAGTTCCCTGTGTTAACCGGGAGCCTAGATGTGCTCCCCACCCTACGCTGCTTGCGTCCGTAGTTATTATTCGGTAGATTGGTAGGGCCCACATCTGACCTCCATTTACATTTTCTGATCTCTTCTACCACCACAGGGATCTTTTTACCCGTGTTGGTATCAGAACCTGTGTGTCTAAGGACTCTTGTTTGCGGTCCCATACTTTTAAGTTGAACATCTGCAGGGGCCGAAAATGTAAACCCGCCCATTGCACTGCCGGGATTGCCGAGGTTAGTAATCCTAATGTTGACATTATTTGCCTTATTGAGCATGGTTGATTGGCCTGTAATGCTTTTATCGTCTCTTGGATTTTTTGTATCTTCTCCCTGGGTAGAAACAGTTTTTGTTGAGCTCAGTCTAGTACGTACCCCAAGTATATTATTTGCTGAGTGGGGTTTGGGTTGGATTTTTCTCTGTTCACCAACAAACCTAGATTTTCTAGGAATGCCTGTGTGTACTTCAGGTTCTCTAGTAATTTCACGGGAGAGTTTGCAAAGAGGAGAAGACCGTCTAGATAGGCGATGATGGATATGCCTTTGACTCGAAGTGTCGCCAGGGCCTCCGCCAAAATGTCGCCAGGGCCGAAAGGTAGAGCCCGAAATTGAAGGTGCATGGTTTCCTTCTTTGTTCTCATTGCTAATCTTAGAAATTTTGGGCAACTCTGAGTTAACGGGGTGTGTAAGTACGCATCTTTTAGATCCAGCGAAGCCATATAGCAGTTTGGAGGTAATAGAGCCTTTACTGAATATATCGAGTCCATCTGGAATCTTTTGTAGATCATAGATAGCTTTAGAGGTTTAAGGTTGAGTATCCGCCTGACCTTTCGAGAGTTTTTGTACCCCAAATATGTGGGAGTAGAAGCCCTGACCTCTTTCTTCTATTGGTACTTTGGTAATGACTCCGTTTTCTCAGTTCTTTTATGTTTGCATACCTAACGTGGCATATGTGGCCCCCAAGATATGTTCCTGTACTAATTTGTTAATACATTCTCTACAGAGTGTTTTTCCCCAGGAGTCCCTAAGTGTAGTCTTACAGGAGGGGCATCTCCTCTTAGAACTATGAGGGGTCTGGGTTTGTCTGTTTTGTTCTGAAAGACAAAAAAAAACCCACAGGCATTAAAGCATTACTTTACATCCCCCCCTCTGCAGTAAACTGCATGTGCGCAGCATTTTTCATGTGGGCTTGCCTCACCAGGGGCCCCATGAACTTCCCTCTGACAATGGAGGGACTCTTTCCCTACCATCCCCCAGTCCCATGGAGGGGGAGGAGGGTGGGTTCTGGCAAGGGGAGCTCCACTCTAGGTCCCACTTACCTTAGCGTGGCTGGAGCATTCTGGTCCCTTCCTTCCGCTTCCGACATACTGCTACTGCCACCGGAGCTTGTGCTGTCTCCACAGCAATTGCAGCCCCTCTCCAGCCCATGCCTGGCTCCTTTTCAGCGTACCGCACCCAGAACCGGAAGTCAACCGGAGGTGCCAACCCCTCCCGCCGGACGTAATATCACCCGCCACCCGGCTTCCGTGCGGTCCCAGAGCCCGGCATGGTCTCTGCTCTGCTTTACCACGTTGCTGCTGCTGGTCCGGAGCCGCTGACTGGGCCTGCACTTTCATCTACCGCACTCAGGGATGTGGGGGGGATGGCGATCTTCACCAGGTACGTTTTTCCTGGCCTGTCCAAAGAGCCTCTGCCCCCTTTCAGGACTTTCTGCCTGAGCCTCTCTGGCTCTCCTGGCTTGGTTCCAGGTGGTGTCTCCCCTCTGGAGGAAACACAAAATAACTAACTGAGGAGCCAGCAGGGGAGGAGGAAATTTAAAGATGGCTGGCGCGGTGTTTCCAACAGAGGGGAGGAGCCAAGGTCTCTCAGGTGGCTGTCCTGAAAGGCGATTAAGGGAAAGAAGAATGGTTCCCTTCGGATGTGTAGAGATTACCAAACCTTGAACCGAAGCACTATCCCAGATCAATAAACGACCCCTCGCATAGAAGAAGCCCTACAATGTTTATCAGGGGCCAAATGGTTCAGCATGTTGGATCTAAAGAGTGGGTACTACCAGATCCCCATGCACCCAGATGACCAAGAGAAGACGGCTCTCATCAGACCTCTGGGGTTTTTTGAGTTTGAACGAATGCCACAGGGACTAACAGGGGCCCCTACCACTTTCCAGCGACTGATGAACAACACTATGGGCGACATGAACTTGGTGGAAGTCCTAGTTTATCTCGATGAAATCATTGTGTTTGGCCGAACGTTGGAGGAGCATGAAGCTTGGTTGGAGAAAGTTTTCCAGCGACTACATGACAAGGGGTTGAAGCTGATCGATGTGAATAGATAGTACTTGGGACTTTGCGTGAGGACAATGGGGCCGCCCAATACCCCTCCTCCATCCCGGTTCAATACGAAAATGAGAGAGAACAGATGCGGGACTTTGAATGAGGCACAAGGGGGCAAGAATGTAAATTGGATAAAAATGCGATTTATTCTTGAGATAATACAAAATTTCATATTTTTACATACATATTAAGGCACATAGCTCTATAATGATGATTAAAGTCATTCAAAAATTGTATAAAATTTGGCAAGAATTACTAATGCAAATATGACATACAGTAAGTAGGAACGTTCATACGCTTGTGATGGATCATTATGTATACAAAACGGTGGTTCTGAGCTCTACGTCGTTTCGGGGCCTCATCAGGAGCATAACCGTTGTACCATCTTTAAATTAGGGAAATAGCAGTAATGAATATTAAATGAAAAACAAATGGGTAATGGTGGAACAGGACTAAATGTTATTTTCTCACCGGAAACATGGACTCGCAACACGCATGCGCGGAGATAGCACGGCCCCACATGCCGAGCCAGCCCGTGTGCCAGGGTCCGAAGCTGAGGGGGTGTGTCTCAGCGGCGCCAACCATACAGGTGGCCCCCCAGACTGGGTCGGTGTGGGGAATGGAAATGGATGGGTAATATGTGTGACCCTGTGAAGAGGAAGGAAGGTGAAACGATTCCCAACCTGTAAGAGACAAGTATGGGGGATAATGTACGGATAACCAAATATATGTAGAACACAAATAAAACAAAAAACAAACCGCGCTAAAAAGTGAGTCCAATCAATATAGGTGAAAAAAGATTCAATTAAGTCCACATGGCATAATAGATCCTCCTAAATGGTGAATAGAGGACAAACTTATGGGATATTCTGCTTACCAGAACGTAAGCGAGGTTCAGCAGGTGGCTTTAAACCTAGCCTGGGCCTTTCAGTGTGCTCCAAGAGGGGTAGGATCCGACAGACTTACGCAGCGGACCGAATCCACATAGGTGTAGAAAAACATACAAAAAACATAGCGTAATACTGACAAAAAAAATATATAATTCCCTAAATAGGAGTGCTCATACAAAAAACATTTAAAGGATCGTGAGACCCCCAAATGTATAGCAAACCAGGGGCGTGGAGTCAAGAAAGGGGGAAGTGACATGCAACATGCAAAGGAATGTGATGTCTTAAATCAAAAACTATATCTGTATCCGATTACCAGAAAAAAATATAAAAGAGGCGAGTACAGATCCAAAGAAGGTATAGATAAACACCCGGTGCTCAGATATGGGGGGCCGCTTACCAGATGGTAAACTTGTGAAGGTATGACAACGGTAGGCTAATAGCCCTGGAAAACCCAGAATGAAATCCTGACCAGAATTGAAGGGGTTCCTGCTCACCAGAAGATCAGTTAGAAGGAGCCAAAAACGAAATGGTGGTGGCGTCACCACAATCTCGTCCCAGCAGACTCCTCACAAGCTCCGATCGAAAAGTGTTCAGAAAGGAGAAGCAGCCAATAGTGTCATATCGTAACAAAATCCAGTTTATTCAAAAGTAAAACACTTACATTCAAAAACGAAAGAAACAGCGATGCCGGCCGGCACTCAGATAGCTCCCGTCCACAACAGGGCAAACGTGGTGACGTCAGAACGTCCCTCCCAGACGCGTTTCGTCACAGGTTGACGTTGTCAAATAACCAAATATATGTGTGGCAAGAAACAATAACACAAGAAAACCCAATAAAAACAGCAAAAAAGTGAAGTGTAAAGTGAGATGGGGAGGAAAGAAAAGAAGAGGAAAGAAAAGGAAGGAAGAGGAAAAGAGGGAGAATGAGAAAGAGGAATAGGAATCCATTCCCCACACCGACCCAGTCTGGGGGGCCACCTGTATGGGTGGCGCCGCTGAGACACACCCCTCAGCTTCGGACCCTGGCACACGGGCTGGCTCGGCATGTGGGGCCGTGCTACCTCCGCGCATGCGTGTTGCGAGTCCATGTTTCCGGTGAGAAAATAACATTTAGTCCTGTTCCAACATTACCCATTTGTTTTTCATTAATATTCATTACTGCTATTTCCCTAATTTATAGATGGTACAACGGTTATGCTCCTGATGAGGGGCTATAAGGCCCCGAAAGGACGTAGAGCTCAGAACCACCGTTTTGTATACATAATGATCCATCACAAGCGTATGAACGTTCCTACTTACTGTATGTCATATTTGCATTAGTAATTCTTGCCGAATTTTATACAATTTTTGAATGACTTTAATCATCATTATAGAGCTATGTGCCTTAATATGTATGTAAAAATATGAAATTTTGTATTATCTCAAGAATAAATCGCATTTTTATCCAATTTACATTCTTGCCCCCTTGTGCCTCATTCAAAGTCCCGCATCTGTTCTCTCTCATTTTCGTAAGGGGTTGAAGCTGTCATTAGAGAAGTGCCAGTTCTACCAGTCTTCAGTATACCTTTGTTTAGATTCATTGATACTTGGACTTGTTCGATTTGTTGCCATTTGGCTACATAGTTTCGGCACTGAGGGATTGCCTTTGTAAATATTTTGTCTGTACTTTGTGTGAATGAGGGTATAATTGGCTGCAGTGGTACTGAGATGTCTGTGATGTTTGTAAATTAACTAATCAACATCATGAATACTTAAGGACACACTGAGCAATTTCGCATGCTCTGAAGAAGCTCGGTCACAAGCGAAACACGTAAGAATCACGTTTTTCGTGGTGGGGGGCATGGATGTTCCACCCATACAACAGACTATCTCTATCCATCCAAAATCTCCGCCAGCCTTCGCCCCGAGCGTTTGCCGGGAAGCCGAGGCAGACAACACTGCACAGCCCGCATGGTTTGCAGATTGTTTGAAACATTTCTACAATGCAAATGGACTAGATGAGTACATCTTACGTGTTGTGAAGTGAGGATAACGATTATTTCACATTAATGAACTGCATCTATCCCTCATCATTGAGGCAACTTGGTCACATATACATGGACTTGATTAAAAGGAATAACGACATGAAACAAGATGTCAAAACGGTGAGCTGTATCGACCCCAGTGAAGGGGGATATTTACTCAGATTCAAATCCGTTTGTTTCCTTAGTACGGTCATCCTTATATCTAACAGTCTGTGATTACGGATCCTCTTTATTAACAACCATCTAGTGTGTTTATGCAGACTTTGTAAGCAATGAACTCCATCATGCTGCCTTTATTCCAGGTGGGACGTTTATAAAACAATATAACGCAAGTGCACTTTATTCAATCGGAGCTAAAAAGCTAAAATACGAACTCTCAACACAGATAAACTCAATATTATATATTTTTTTCATCTTGTACTTTTTGAACAAGGTTTTTTTCTGACAATCATATATTCAGTTCATGAGACCGTTTTGAGTAGAATTTTCTTCGTAGGATGGATGAGAGTTGTATATGATTGGTTGTGGTGGCCACCTGTGTCCCATTAAGACCATTGTCTTAATTTTAATCAAATGTGTTGGAGGTGGGTGTATATATAAAATCTTTTTCTATTTTTTCTAAAATCTATAATGTGGTTATATGTGGATATTCAATAAAGAAATTTAGTCCCATCACGTCGATCCTCTATGAAGAATATTCTTTGGGAATCTTTCCCGTTTTTTTCTTATATGCCTGTGTATTCAGAGCAGCAGCACCCCGGGGTTTTGATTGTGCTAAACACCTCCGGCTGACGGTATGAACAGATTGTTATATTGGGAAGGCATTTTTCTAAGTCATATCTTTATTCTCGTTCGATCTGGACTTAGGCTCAATTCACACCTATGCATGTTGCTTTTGAGCGTTTTTGGAGGTTTTTTTTTTCATGCTTGCCACGTTTTTGAGCCGCGTTTTTGCCGCGATTTGCGTTTTTTTTTTTTTTGTTTTTTTTTACAGTTTTTTTTTACAGTCTAAAAAAAAAAAAAAAAATGTAAAAAAAATTAAAAAAAAAAATAAAAAAAAACCGGCAAAAACGCATCAAAAACGCATCAAAAACGGTGCACTTGCGTTTTTGATGCTTGTCCATTGAAATCCATTACATGCAAAACGCTGCATTTTGCATGAGAAAAAGTCCCCGACCCTTTCCAAAAACGCAGAGATACAAAAAAGCATTGATGTGAACATTTTGCAGAAATGCACGGGAATTTTTTAACATGGGTTCCTATGGAACATGTTCACATCAATGCTTTTTTGTATCTCTGCGTTTTTGGAAAGGGTCGGGGACTTTTTCTCATGCAAAATGCAGCGTTTTGCATGTAATGGATTTCAATGGACAAGCATCAAAAACGCAAGTGCACCGTTTTTGCAGCGTTTTTGCCGTTTTTTTTTTTTTTTTTTTACATTTTTTTTTAGACTGTAAAAAAAAAAAAAAAACGCAAAACGCAAATCGTGGCAAAAACGCGGCTCAAAAACGTGGCAAGCATGAAAAAAAACCCTCCAAAAACGCTCAAAAGCAACATGCATAGGTGTGAATCGAGCCTAATTTGGATGAGCTTATAGTGTCCCCTTTTTTGTCCTTTATTAGCTTAGTTGCCCTTCTTTGTACTCGCTTCATTTCCAGTACATCCTTCCTGAGGACTGGTGCCCAGAACTGGACAGCATACCCTAGGTGCGGCTGGACCAAAGTCTTGAGGTCTTGTAGAGCGGGAGAATTTGCTTTGTTAGCAGCAGCTTGGCATTGCATGCCATTGCTGAGTCTATCATCTACTAGGACCCCCAGGTCCTTTTCCATCCTAGATTCCCTCAGGAGGTTCCCCCCCCCCCCCCCCCCCCCAGTGTATAGATTGCATTCATGTTTTTGCCACCCAAATGCATGCATTTTTTCTACATGTAGATAGCTGGTCAGGGATCGACCCTGGCCGTCCATGAGAATGGAAAGTTACTGCCACTTTTGTGTCAGATGCATCCAGAGAAAAACTTTACCAGGCAGGGAAGCCCCAATGGGCCATCTACAGAGTCAAGGACCAATAGAGTTGGTGTGCATTGTTTTCTTGTGCCTGGAACCTGATCTGAGTGGAAGGAGTAATGTCCTGGTTGTGAGAGATAATTTCACCCTATATGCTCAAGCTTTTCCCACTAGGGATCAACAAGCTAGTACATTGGCCTCTAGACTCTAGTGGAGAAGTTCTTCGTTCATTTCAGGTTGCCTCAGTGCCTACATTCAGATCAAGGTCGGGACTTTGAGTGCAAACTGATCAGAAGAGTGTGAACTCTTAAACATAAAAGAAATCCAGGACTACTCCTTACCATCCCCAAAGGGATCCACAACCTGAGCGTTTCAACCGTACCCTGTTGAGCATGCTGGGGACCCTCCCATTGGAGAAGAAACAGCATTGGGGGGGGGGGGGGGAATCATATCGCTGCAGTAGTTCATGCCTACAATAGCACCTCAAATTATTCTACTAGGTACTCCCCTTACAGACTAATGTTCGGGAGAGAAGCTCGCCTACCTGTGGATATGGCTTTCGGAACATCACCAAATCACACCTCCGAAGCTTCTTATAAAGGGATACATTGATAGACTCCGGAAGAATTTAAAAGTGGCTTATGAGAAAGCCAAGGAGGCCTCTACCATCAGTGAACAAAGTAACAAGAAAAACTTTGATCTTAGAGTGAGGGTTCGGGATTTGCAACCTGGAAATCGGGTGTTGTTACACAATCTAGGGGTGCCAGGAAAACATACTGTAAGCTGGCTGATCAATGGTGTTCCCAACCCTACATTGTTTGCAAATGACTACCTGGACTCCCTGTGTATCAGATCCGGCCTGAAGGCAAGACTGGCCCTCTCAAGACTTGGCATCAAAACCATTTGCTAACCTTATTAGAGGCTGTTCGAGTACCCTCAACCCCTTGCTTAGAGGCATATCAGTCTCCAACACTGAGACTTGGGCCAATAAAAACGTGTCCACCCACGCTCCCCGAGGAGGAAAGCGATGAGAAGGACTTAACTCTTGATTGGTTGTGGGTTCCGCCTTTGGAAGGGGATTCCATCGTCCCTGATACTGGGGAAGAAGACTGTCAAAAGGACAGGTTCCCATTTGCCTGACACTGAGGCATAAGATTCACACCCACCCAGGAGAGATGAGGAAGTCAAGCTGGAACCTTGTGAAGTGTCTAGTGTGACTGATGCTCTCATTCCTCTTACTAGCATCGCATGGAGAGAGACAGTCCCTGAACCAGGATTAGAGCCTGAAGTAGAACCTGACCCTGAGGTAGAACATGAACCAGCAGCTGGATGCAGTTTCTGGGAAACAGAACAGGAACCAGAGTCACTAGAAGACACCCACTCCAGGTTGAGACAAAGGATATGCCCTCCAAAAATACTGACATACGATACCCTTGGAGAGAATTCTGATGAACTTCTACCCACTGCTCAATGTTCCAGTCAAGCACTTGCCTCCTTTACAGAACCTTTAGTAAAGGATGACCTTGGTCCACCTCCTGACACTACTGGGTGGGCCACTGACCTGTTATTGGCCTGTCACAAAATTTGTATCATTTACTGTTAGAAGATCCTTCATTAGGTCAGTTAATAGCTGTTACAACTTCTAGTTTGTTAGATGATTAATTCCGTTCTCATGATGCAATAAATTGATTCCACAGGTTGTGCTCTGTCTTTAGAGAACAAAGACTTTCAAGTGGGGGGAGGATGTAGCAATATGGACTACAATCGTAAAATACAGTGATTCTCTGGTATTTCCGCATAATGTCCCTCTGGTGCCCAGTGTTATCGGGTGACATCATGTTTGTGAACCAAACAAGAGGGATTGTGGGATAAGTAGTTCCTCAGACCGATAATTGTTTCACATGATTATGCGCCTGGACTACATATCCCATATCTCTACCATCAGTGAGATTGCTGGAAGTAGCTATAAAAGAGGCAAAACCCCCGCACAGAGCTCTCTTCCTCCTGGGCCTGATGTGAAACGGACCTCTCCGTACTAGCAGAGAGGGGTCGCGGCCTACCACTCCACCAACTCCTATGAGGGGGTCTAGCTCCATGGCTTGTCATCTGACATCTTTACAGCACCACTCCGGTCACCTGCCAGTCAATGTACCAAGCTTCACATCGGGAGATCGAGACGCCGGAACCGCTGCACGAGTGTTGCTACACGAGTTAGTGTCCGGAAGACATCATATCGACCTGGTCGTTGGTGAGAGGGCAATCGCCCAACCTTTACCCATCCTTTGTCAAGGTTTTACTGGGACACTTCGCACAGACATCTTTACCTTAGGAATACTTTACTGAACTTTCTTTGAACACTGTGCATAGACACCTTTAGCCTTCTTCATTACAAGAAACCTATTGCTTTCTACCAAACATTATTGGATTACAGGTAATGAGCTCCTACGTGTCGGTGAAGACCATCAGATCTGGGGACATTACTGCCATTATCTCCTCTTTTTAATAACATCCTTTTAATCTATTCCAGTAAATATCAGAACATAAATACAAAGAGTTGTCTTATTTATTACTTTAAGGTGGTACAAGGATGACTGAACCCAGAGTGTCAGGTGGGTTGCAATGTTCACCAGGTCATGGCAGTGCAGATGAGCAGGTAACTCCAAGCAGTCCCTCAGGGGGTTGTGCTACATGTGCGTGGGGGGGGGAGGTAGGTGATCCGTGCGTGGGGGGGAGTAGGTGATCCGTGTGTGGGGGGGTGGGGAGGTAGGTGATCCGTGTGTGGGGGGGTGGGGAGGTAGGTGATCCGTGTGTGGGGGGGTGGGGTAGGTGATCCGTGTGTGGGGGGAGGGGGTAGGTGATCCGTGTGTGGGGGGGAGGGGGGTAGGTGATCCGTGTGTGGGGGGGAGGGGGGTAGGTGATCCGTGTGTGGGGGGGAGGGGGGTAGGTGATCCGTGTGTGGGGGGGAGGGGGGTAGGTGATCCGTGTGTGGGGGGGAGGGGGGTAGGTGATCCGTGTGTGGGGGGGAGGGGGTAGGTGATCCGGTGTGTGGGGGGGAGGGGGATAGGTGATCCGTGTGTGGGGGGGGAGGGGGATAGGTGATCCGTGTGTGGGGGGGGAGGGGGGATAGGTGATCCGTGTGTGGGGGGGGAGGGGGATAGGTGATCCGTGTGTGGGGGGGGAGGGGGATAGGTGATCCGTGTGTGGGGGGGGAGGGGGATAGGTGATCCGTGTGTGGGGGGGAGGGGGATAGGTGATCCGTGTGTGGGGGGGGAGGGGGATAGGTGATCCGTGTGTGGGGGGGGGAGGGGGATAGGTGATCCGTGTGTGGGGGGGGAGGGGATAGGTGATCCGTTGTGGGGGGGGAGGGGGATAGGTGATCCGTGTGTGTGGGGGGGAGGGGGATAGGTGATCCGTGTGTGGGGGGGGAGGGGGATAGGTGATCCGTGTGTGGGGGGGGAGGGGGATAGGTGATCCGTGTGTGGGGGGGGAGGGGGATAGGTGATCCGTGTGTGTGGGGGGGAGGGGGATAGGTGATCCGTGTGTGGGGGGGGAGGGGGATAGGTGATCCGTGTGTGGGGGGGGAGGGGGATAGGTGATCCGTGTGTGGGGGGGGAGGGGGATAGGTGATCCGTGTGTGGGGGGGGGAGGGGGATAGGTGATCCGTGTGTGGGGGGGGAGGGGGATAGGTGATCCGTGTGTGGGGGGGGAGGGGGATAGGTGATCCGTGTGTGGGGGGGGAGGGGGATAGGTGATCCGTGTGTGGGGGGGGAGGGGGATAGGTGATCCGTGTGTGGGGGGGGAGGGGGATAGGTGATCCGTGTGTGGGGGGGGAGGGGGATAGGTGATCCGTGTGTGGGGGGGGAGGGGGATAGGTGATCCGTGTGTGGGGGGGGAGGGGGATAGGTGATCCGTGTGTGGGGGGGGAGGGGGATAGGTGATCCGTGTGTGGGGGGGAGGGGGATAGGTGATCCGTGTGTGGGGGGGAGGGGGATAGGTGATCCGTGTGTGGGGGGGGAGGGGGATAGGTGATCCGTGTGTGGGGGGGGAGGGGGATAGGTGATCCGTGTGTGGGGGGGGAGGGGGATAGGTGATCCGTGTGTGGGGGGGGAGGGGGATAGGTGATCCGTGTGTGGGGGGGGAGGGGGATAGGTGATCCGTGTGTGGGGGGGGAGGGGGATAGGTGATCCGTGTGTGGGGGGGGAGGGGGATAGGTGATCCGTGTGTGGGGGGGGAGGGGGATAGGTGATCCGTGTGTGGGGGGGGAGGGGGATAGGTGATCCGTGTGTGGGGGGGGAGGGGGATAGGTGATCCGTGTGTGGGGGGGGAGGGGGATAGGTGATCCGTGTGTGGGGGGGGAGGGGGATAGGTGATCCGTGTGTGGGGGGGGAGGGGGATAGGTGATCCGTGTGTGGGGGGGGAGGGGGATAGGTGATCCGTGTGTGGGGGGGGAGGGGGATAGGTGATCCGTGTGTGGGGGGGGAGGGGGATAGGTG
>JBBDGP010003886.1:5000-60000 GCA_037952835.1 Lithobates septentrionalis
AAAACAAGGATATCTGAATGATGCCTGTAGCTGCAGGCACCATTCGGATATTCCCACTGAAATTCAAGGACGTCCTATGACAGCCTTGGGCTGGAAGTGTTTAATGTCTAAACCGCTGGAAACAAAAGTAAGTACATCCCTAAGTAAAAATGTCCAAATTGGGCCCAAAGTGTCAATATTTTGTGAGGCCACCATTATTTTCCAGCACTGCCTTAACCCTCTTGGGCATGGAGTTCACCAGAACTTCACAGGTTGCCACTGGAGTCCTCTTCCACTCCTCCATGACGACATCACAGAGCTGGTGGATGTTAGAGACCTTGCGCTCCTCTGCCTTCCGTTTGAGGATGTCCCACAGATGCTCAATAGGGTTGAGGTCTGGAGACATGCTTGGCCAGTCCATCAACTTTACCCTCAGCTTCTTTAGCAAGGCAGTGGTCATCTTGGAGGTGTGTTTTGGGTCATTATCATGTCGGAATGCTTTCCTGCTGTCCAGTCTCCGAATGGAAGGGATCATGCTCTGCTTCAGTATGTCACAGTACATGTTGGCATTCATGGTTCCCTCAATGAACTGTAGCTCCCCAGTGCCGGCAGCACTCATGCAGCCCCAGACCATGACACTCCCACCACCATGCTTCACTGTAGGCAAGACACACTTGTCTTTTGTACTCCTCACCTGGTTGCTGCCACACACGCTTGACACCATCTGAACCAAATAAGTTTATCTTGGTCTCATCAGACCAAAGGACATGGTTCCAGTAATCCATGTCCTTAGTCTTTAGAAAACTGTTTGCAGGCTTTCTTGTGCATCATCTTTTGAAGAGGCTTCCTTCTGGGACGACAGCCATGCAGACCAATTTGATGCAGTGTGCGGTGTATGGTCTGCACTGGCAGGCTGACCCCCCACCCCTTCAACTTCTGCAGCAATGCTGGCAGCATTCATATGTCTGTTTCCCAAAGACAACTCAACTTCTTTGGTGGACCATGGCGAGGCCTGTTCTGAGTGGAACCTGTCCTGTTAAACCGCTGTATGGTCTTGGCCTCCGTGCTGCAGCTCAGTTTCATGATCTTGGCAATCTTCTTATAGCCTAGGCCAGTGACGGTGAACTTTGGCACCCCAGATGTTTTGGAACTACATTTCCCATGATGCTCAACTACACTGCAGAGTGCATGAGCATCATGGAAAATGTAGTTCCAAAACATCTGGGGTGCCCAAGGTTCGCCATCACTGGCCTAGGCCAGCTTTATGTATAGCAACAATTCTTTTTTCAGATTCTCAGAGAGTTCTTTGCTATGTTGACCTTCCAGTGACCAGTATGAGAGAGTGAGAGCGATAATGCCAAATTTAACACCTGCTCCCCATTCGAGTCACGTGACATCAGGGAGGCAAAATGGCTAATTGGGCCCAATTTGGAGATTTTCACTTAGGGGTGTACTCAAATTTGTTGCCAGCGGTTTGGACATTAATGGCTGTATCTTGAGTTATTTTGAGGGGACAGCAAATTTACACTGTTATACAAGCTGTACACTCACTACTTTACATTGTAGCAAAGTGTCATTTCTTCAGTGTTGTCACATGAAAAGATTTAATAAAATATTTACAAAAATATCCGGGGTGTGCTCACTTTTGTGAGATACTGTAAATGGTCAGTGGGAGGACGACACTCTTACATTGGTGGTCAGTAGGAAAGTGCCCTCTTATATTGGTAGTCAGTGTAGTGGTCTCCTACATTGGTGGCCAACGGGAGAAGGACCCCTTATATAAATGGTCAGTGGAAGAAGGACCCCTTATATATTGTCAATGGGAGAAGGACACTCTTACATTGGTGGTCAGTGGGGAAAACTGCCCCTCTTACACACAGCTAAAACAATGATTGATATTGGTGGTAACTGGGAGGTAGAAACTCTTTATTGCTCCAGGAACCCCTAGCAACCTCTCGAGAAACCCTGGTTGAGAAACCCTGGCATACAGTATATACTGTGCGTGTTAGTGATGGAATATACTGCGTTTTTCTGCCTGGAGACATCATGTATTAGGAAGTGCAGGGAGCAGGACTCCACGTGGATTGATAAGCTAGAGGAAATGTGATTCTGGATTATATGGCTGGTGAACGTCTACAGTACTGCAAGAGTACTGTATATGTACGACCGTGTGTAAGAGCCCTATATTATCTATGACACTTTGCTATTTTTTTGAGTATGTATTATCCATGACACTTTTCAGTTTAAAGCAGCCTTTCTCAACTGGGGTTCATTTGAACACAAGAGTTCATCCAGAGTTTGCTGAGGGTTCATTGAGCACTTAACAGTTTTTGCTTCTCAAATAAGTAACTCCTGAGCTGTCTGTAAGGTGGCATAGCTTGCTGATCACCAATGTAAGGGTGTCCTTTGCTCACTGACTGCTAGTGTAAGGGTCAACTTTCCCCATTGAACACCAATGTAACGGGGGAGGGCTTTCCCCCTAGCCACTAATGTATCGGGTTCTTCCCCAGTTACCACAAATGTAAGAGGGACCTTCTTCCACTTACCACCAATATTTTTTCCCCCTAACCACCAATGTAAGGGGTTTTTCCCGCTTGTTGACCAAAAATGTAATGGCTGCAATTATCTCACTGATCATCAATGTAAAGGACCCTTCCTCTACTGACCATCAATGGAAAGGGTTCCTTCCCCCTACTGACCATCAATGGTAAGGATTCATTCCCCCCTACTGGCCATCAATGGTAAGGGGTCCATCCCCCTACTGGCCTTCAATGGTAAGGGGTCCATCCCCCCTACTGGCCATCAATGGTAAGGGGTCCATCCCCTCTACTGGCCATCAATGGTAAGGGGTCCATCCCCCCCCCTACTGGCCATCAATGGTAAGGGGTCCATCCCCCCCCCTACTGGCCATCAATGGTAAGGGGTCCACCCCCCCCCTACTGGCCATCAATGGTAAGGGGTCCATCCCCCCCCCCTACTGGCCATCAATGGTAAGGGGTCCATCCCCCCCCCCCCCCTACTGGCCATCAATGGTAAGGGGTCCATCCCCCCCCCCCCCCTACTGGCCATCAATGGTAAGGGGGTCCATCCCCCCCCCCCCCCTACTGGCCATCAATGGTAAGGGGTCCATCCCCCCCCCCTACTGGCCATCAATGGTAAGGGGTCCACCCCCCCCCTACTGGCCATCAATGGTAAGGGGTCCACCCCCCCCCTACTGGCCATCAATGGTAAGGGGTCAACCCCCCCCCTACTGGCCATCAATGGTAAGGGGTCAACCCCCCCCCTACTGGCCATCAATGGTAAGGGGTCCACCCCCCCTACTGGCCATCAATGTCCACGAATGTGAGAGAACGCCCTACAATTTTTGCTGTCTTGTTTTTTTTTTCTGGGCATTATTATTATTTGGTTCATGTCATGATTATTATTTATTATTATTATTATTATTATTATTATTATTTAAAATAAGTTTGTCATATTGATGTGAAATTTGGTAATTATACCACAATATCTATCTACATTCAGAAGTCGTCTTAGGTAAATATAAAATGAAATTTTAAAAAATGAAATCAGTTGGGAAATCCATGTGTCTATTCCCCATGTGTATAAACATAGTGGGTCAGTAGCTGTAGGGATAATTGGCACATTAGTCCACCAATGCAAGGGATTTAATGACACCATTCATCAATAGTCCAATAATAAACTGGACAAAGAGCACAGAATTTGTCCCGCAGGGGACTGTAAAGTAATATTATTGTGTCCAGTATCCCCTTTATTTCCTTCTAAACTACTTTTATAACTGATAATGAAGAAATTTGCATTAGTGCTAATGATCTCGTGTTATAAACCTCCCATGTGCTGAGGCCTAAAATCCTCAGCACTTTGTGGCACCCGGGGGGGCTGCGCACAGTCGCCAATATAAGTGAATGGCTAAAGTGATGCACCGACAACAAAACACTGCACCGCTCAAGGTAACAAAATCCCTCCACTCCGCTGCCTCTGCGCACAGAGAGGGTGCCGGCCCTGCATGCATCAGGAAACATATGGTGAAAGAAGGTCCGGGTGGCCGCACTCCTGTAAAATCACTTTTATTGATCCGTATATG
Organism: Lithobates septentrionalis; assembly: GCA_037952835.1. NCBI lineage: Eukaryota > Metazoa > Chordata > Amphibia > Anura > Ranidae > Lithobates > Lithobates septentrionalis. The sequence continues at coordinate 9,082 of JBBDGP010003886.1, forward strand.
TAAAACGACAATCCATACAGCAAGATGGGGGGTGACAGATACAGCACAGCTAAGGCATATCACACCTTTCCTGGTGCTTATTCATAGCTGACTATGATTAAGCACCCGGAAAGATGTGAAACGTGTTAGCTGTGCTGTATCTGTTACCCCCCCCCCCCCCCCATCTTGCTGTATGGATTGTCGTTTTACATATACGGATCAATAAAAGTGATTTTACAGGAGTGCGGCCAATCCGAACTTTGTTTCACTATATAAGTGGCTGTACGCACCTGTGCTTGGGTAAATGCAGATTGCTTCTACATTGGCACACGTGTCACATTTGTTTTCAGATAGAAGCACCGTACACACATGCACGGTAAAGCGCGTAATGCAGCAGTCATCGGCTTTACCCGAACATGGCCACATACAGCTATTCACTTGTATTGGCGGCTGTACGTGGCACGTGCAGCTCTCTGGGTGCCAGAAAGTGACGGGGATTTTACAGCTCGGCACACAAGAGCTGCTAAGCATCTGTACACGAGGCCTTAGAAAAAATACAACAGAACAAAAAAATGTATGGTTAAAAACCTATTGTATGCAGTACGGGAAACGAGCCCATGTTTAGTCTGTTTCTTTCTGTCCACCCTGTGGCCTTGTGCAATATGTGGTGAAGAGCTCCTATGTGACCTAATAAGAAAAAGAAATACACCAATCCTACTGTAGCTCAATTGTGTCTGTTGCTGCAGAAGGGAGTCTCACTAATCAAGCTGCATTTTCCATAAAACTATATTGTATACAGCTGATAAAAAAAAGGAAAATCCCAGCAAGGAGGGTGAGACAATGCTGTCATGGCATTAGAACTGGAGTCTCATGGTTCCTGATAAATTCCGTTGGATGGGGATTCACCTTGACAACATCCCCAAAAATTGAAATGTGTATTTTGGCTGAAGTGATGTGATGACTTCAGACAGAGCACCACTGACCTTTACATTCCCATTCATTGTAGGCCTCTAAAAAAAACAAAAAAAAAAAAACTCCAGGCAAGCAGGAAGATAGTAATTTTTTTTTTTTTTTTTTAAAAGCAGGGTGGATTTGATTTAAATCAACTCAATTTAAAGCGGAGTTCCAACCATACAAAGAGTGTAGCTGCTGACTTTTAATAATCAGACACTCATCTGTCCCACGGTCCAGCAATGTGGGGGAACAAAGCCTTACTGCCTTGACTGTGGGGGCGCCTTGACTGTGGGGGCGCCTTGACTGTGGGGGCGCCTTGACTGTGGGGGCGCCTTGACTGTGGGGGCGCCTTGACTGTGGGGGCGCCTTGACTGTGGGGGCGCCTTGACTGTGGGGGCGCCTTGACTGTGGGGGCGCCTTGACTGTGGGGGCGCCTTGACTGTGGGGGCGCCTTGACTGTGGGGGCGCCTTGACTGTGGGGGCGCCTTGACTGTGGGGGCGCCTTGACTGTGGGGGCGCCTTGACTGTGGGGGCGCCTTGACTGTGGGGGCGCCTTCACAGCCGGGCATGCGCAAGCCGCGGTTGTGATTGGCCGGGCAATCTTCTGAGACCTGTGACGTGTCCCAGAAGATTGCACAGGGGGAGGGAGGAGAGGTGAACTTCCTTCCGACGCTGCTTAGCCCCGGGAGGAAGTGGGAGCTGGGTGCCCCTAAAAAAAAAAAAAAAAAAAAAAAAAAAAAAAAAAGGTATCCACTCCCCCTCCTCAAACAAATGACATGTGGCATGTCAGGGGGTCACCTTCACTTAAAGCGGAAGTTCCATTTTTGGGTGGAACTCCGCTTTAAATCACATTTTTACAGAGCAACGGTCATCTCTGTCCTGCAGAGGCGGCTCCTCTGACCCGCTGTTGACTCACCGACAGTCCCATTCACTTTAATGGGACGGCTGGTGATGTGGCAGTGACACAACAAGGTGAGGGACGTGGTGGCAGCAGGTGAGTGGATGCCCGCTAACAGGCGCTGTCATGATGGATCTGAAATGACAGGTGCTCCTTTAAATGTAAGGACTTATTCTTTCTGGTAGTTCGAATCTTTAATATTTGCAAACAAATTTTAAGGGTTTCCTGTTTAGAATAATAAGCTGTCAGGTTAGTAAAACGGCGATATCGGAACCTATTCAATCATACAGTTTGTAGTGTACATAGATTTGCAAAACGGTGGGATAAAGGAATATTGCTGAACTTTGTTTTATCTCGTTACTGTATTACTGTGAAATTGTTTGCATCAATGCAGTGTTATCTCAGCTTGCAGTAGGTGAGGTTGAAGAAAGACACAAGTCCATCGAGTCCAATCTGTGTGTGATTATATGTCAGTATTACGTTGTATACCCCTGTATTTTGTGGTCATTCAGGTTCTTATCTAATAGTTTTTTTGAAACTATTGATGCTCCCGGTGAGACCACCGCCTGTGGAAGGGAATTCCACATCCTTGTGCTCTTACAGTAAAGAACCCTCTACATAGTTTAAGGTCAAACCTCTTTTCTTCTAATTTGAATGAGTGGCCGCGAGTCTCGTTAAACTCCCTTCTGCAAAAAAGTTTTATCCCTATTGTGGGGTCACCAGTACGGTATTTGTATATTGAAATCATATCCCCTCTCAAGCGTCTCTTCTCCAGAGAGAATAAGTTCAGTGCTCGCAACTTTTCTTCATAACTAATATCCTCCAGACCCTTTATTAGCTTTTTTGCCCTTCTTTGTACTCGCTCCATTTCCAGTACATCCTTCCTGAGGACTGGTCCCCAGAACTGGACAGCATACTCCAGGTGCGGCCAGACCAGAGTCTTGTAGAGTGGGGGAATTCTCGATTTATCCCTGAAGGTTGTCCCTTTTTTAATGCCAATATTTTGTTTGCTTTGTTAGCAGCAGCTTGGTCCTTTTCAATCCTAGATTCCCCCAGAGGTTCTCCCCCCAGTCTATAGATTGTATTCATAATTTTTGCCACCCAAATACATGATTTTACATTTTTCTACATTGAACCTCATTTGCCATGTAGTCGCCCACCCCATTAATTTGTTCAGATCTTCTTGCAAAGTTTCCACGTCCTGCGGAGAAGTTATTGCCCTGCTTAGCTTAGTATCATCCGCAAATACAGAGATTGAACTGTTTATCCCATCCTCCAGGCCCTTTATAAACAAATTAAATAGGATTGGTCTCAGCACAGAACCCTGTGGGACCCCATGTACTCACCCTATGGTCCATGCCAATGGACCTTATTTTGTACAGTAAACGTTTATGGGGAACTGTGTCAAATGCTTTTGCAAAATCCAGATACACCACATCTACGGGCCTTCCTTTATCTAGATGGTAACTCTCTTCCTCATAGAAGGTTAATAGATTGGTTTGGAAAAAACGATTCTTCATGAATCCATGCTGATTACTGCTAATGATACCATTTTCATTACTAAAATCTTGTATATAGTCCCTTATCATCCCCTCCAAGAGCTTGCATACTATTGATGTTAGGCTAACTGCTCTGTAATTCCCAGGGATGTATTTTGGGCCCTTTTTAAATATTGGTGCTACATTGGCTTTTCTCCAATCAGCTGGTACCATCAGTAGACTGTCAGTAAAAATTAGGAACAACGGTCTGGCAATTACTTGACTGAGTTCCCCAAGTACCCTCGGGTGCAAGCCATCTGGTCCCGGTGATTTATTAATGTTACGTTTCCCAAGTCTATTTCTAATTCTGTCCTCTGTTTAGCCATTAGGGTTCTTCCTGTGATGTGTCATAAGGATAAACACTGAAGTTTTGGTTACTGAAGCCCCCCGATTCCCTCGTGAAGAATAAATTCAATACCTTCGCCATCTCCCCATCCTTTGTAACCAGATGTCCTTCCTCATTCTTTATGGGGCCAATATGGTCTGTCCTCCCTTTTTTACTGTTTATATACTTAAAGAATTTCTTGGGATTTTTTTTTTTTTTTGCTCTCCTCTGTGTCTTGCGTGTTCCATCTTAGCCGCCCTTATATTTCTTGTTGCATTCTTTATAAAGTTTGAATGCTGATGATGATCCTGTTAAAGAGGAAGTAAACCCTGATGGGTTTTACTTCCTTTTTTGTTCCCTGCAAAGTAAAAGCTTACCTGCAAACGAAGCCCGTGCTGTCCCGCTGGAGGCCTCATCCATGTTCGCCCTTCTTCCTTCTTGGGCCGCGGACTTGCATGTAGGAGCCACCAGTCGTGGCACTCTGTAGTGAAGAAACGGCATGGAGAAAAGGTCCCAACGTCTATGGGGAAAAAACAATGCCCCCTCTTTGTGTCAGTGGGAGGAATTGTGCCCCATCATTGGTGTTATTGGATGCCATTGTTGGTGTCATTGGGAGAAAGTGTGATTGGGAGGAATTGTGCTAGTTTATTGGTGTCAGTGGGGGAATGTGCAGTGTGCACCCCTTCATTCTTGTCAGTGGGAGGAATTATGCCCCATTATTGGTATCGGGGGATGAAATGGTGCTTCAAGGGCCAGATAAAAGCAAGCAAAGAGCCACATTTGGCCCCCGGGCCGCAGTTTGGAGACAACTGCCCTAAACCAATCCAAAGAATCAGATCTATATTCCACTGTATTCTCATATACGTGTATATATTGTATTTTGCTTTTATCAAAGGGGTTGGAAGCCAGATCCCCAGTCAGGCGACCAAAAACAGGAGCATATTTGACTATTCCGGTACAATAATAGTGGGTACTAATATGAAGCATATAACGATAAAAATAAAAATAAAAATTATGATAGTTTTTATTGATGCAGAGGACAAAACAAAAGTAGTAAAAAAAAGACATAAAAGTACAGGTGTATCACCAGTGGGATCATTGGTATACAGTACAACACAAAATCTCAGATATCATGTTCCTCGACTAGTTTCGCAGACATAAACCGCTTCATCAGGATGGAATCTAGAGATGATTATATTCTGACTCAACAGTCTGAACCTGACAAATAGAAAATATACAGTGGGGTTTACCAAAATACATAGTAATACAATTATATTCCAGCATCAACATTCACAACAGGGTAATACAAATTTGAGGGGGGAACAGGGGCGAATCTGCTTACCCAGGTCCCAACAGGCCCCAGGCGCGTGGCCCCACCGCCCGAGGATGATCTCCCACGGCGACCTGGGGGAACTAACAAGATGACGGGGGTAATTGGCATAAAATGAATATCGTGAAGTAATAAGTAACCTGGATTACCACACACAGGAAGTGAAGCATAAAACGTGGAGGTAATAATGGAAAGTTAAAGGTGACAAGGTGGGTGACTAGTGAAAGATGTGAAAGAGGGCATGAAGTGAACCTACAGTGTGCAAGGAGTGAGAAGGATTGAGTGTAGTGACCAATGGAGTGAAAAAAGGTACTGAAAAACAGAAGGCAATTTAGTGTTAGGTGGTGTGAAGGTGAAGAGAGGATGGGGACAGGGGAAGGGGGAGGAGGGAAGAGGATGGGGCTGGGGACAGAGGGGAAAGGAAGAGGGAGGTAGGGGGAATGATAGGGAATGGGAGGGAGGAGGAAGGGGAGGGATGGAAGGGAAGGAGCAGGGAAAATTGGAGGGGGGGGGGAGGGGGGAGGGAAGAGGAGGGAGGGAACGGGGGAAGGACCGCGGGGGGGAAGGGGGAGAGACAGGAGGGGGATGTGACCGTGTGAACTAAGGTGAATGGGAGGTACAGGTACCTGGTACTAGTGTAAGCACGGATGAATTCCCAGGGGAGGCATCCTGCCAAGGCAGATGCCATCATAAGGTAAATGGGGAGATAATACGGACTGTAAGCGATGGGTGAACACAAAACAAAGCGTGTTCACCTCAGCCTAGGACAACTGCAGGGAAACAAACCAGTGTGTTAGATAAGACCAATGTTATTGCCCAGGGGTACGGGACTTGAGTGAAACGATAGGTGGGTACTAACCTCAAACTGGCGCTAGGCTGGTAAAGATACAGAGACCTGGGGGTCAAGGACCGACTGTCAGACTAACAGGCATAGCCTGCCATTTGTATTTTGCTTTTATTGTATTCTATTCTATACAATTATTCATCCCAGAATTTTGCGTCAATAGCCCTTTGGAGTTTCCAACAATATATGTCTAGGCATTATAAACGGAATGTGACCTCCAATGTTTATTAACACACAGTAAAGCTGCACAATTCTGGCTAAAATGAGAATCACAATTTTTTTGCTTAGAATAAAGATTCTTATTCTCTCTCGATTCTCGCGGCGTAACATCATCTTTCACATGATACAAAAAAATTGGGCTAACTTTACTGTTTAGTTTTTTTTAAATACATTAGCCACATGCCGACCAGCGCACGACAATGTACGTCGGCACAATGGCACGACTGGGCAAATGGGCGTACAGGTATGTCCCCTTTAAATCGCAGCATTGTGGGCACGCACGCGCCGCAGCGTACTCGTGACTGTGCCTGCGGGTCCTGTGGACTCGATGTCCGCAGGGGTCCGGGATCGTCCGCGATCTTTTGTAAACAAGGCATTTCCTCGTTCTGCCTTGTGACATGACGGAGATCTACTGCTCCCTGTGATTGGGAGCAGTGATCTGTCATGTCCTAGGTAGCCCCCCCCCCCCCACAGTTAGAATCGCTCCCTAGGACACGCTTAATCCCTTGATCGCCCCCTAGTGTTTAACCCCTTCCCTGCCAGTGTCATTTACACAGTAATCAGTGCATTTTTATAGCACTGATCGCTGTATTAAATGACAATGGTCAAGTGTCCGATGTGTCCGCCATAATGTTGCAGTCACGATAAAAATCGCAGATCGCCGCCATCAATCTATCCCCTATTTTGTAGACGCTATAACTTTTGCGCAAATCAATATACGCTTATTGCGATATTATTATTATTTTTTTTTTTTTTACCAAAAATATGTAGAAGAATACATATTGGCCTAAGCTGAGAAAGGACATTTTTTTTTTATATATTTTTTGGGGGATATTTTAATATAGCAAAAAGTTAAAAAATATTGCTTTTTTTTTTTTTGTTTGTTTTTTTTCAAAATTCACGTTCCCTTTTTTTTTTTTTTTTTTTTTTTTTTTTTTTTTTTGTTTATAGCGCAAAAAATAATAACCACAGAGGTGATCAAATACCACCAAAAGAAAGCTCTATTTGTGGGAAAAAAGGATGACAATTTTGTTTGGGTGCAAAGTCGCACGACCGCGCAATTGTCAGCTAAAGCGACGCAGTGCCGTATCGCAAAAAGTGGTCTGGTCAGGAAAGGGGTAAATCCTTCCGGGGCTGAAGTGGTATAAAGTGTATTTTTTCCCAAAAAATTTTGTTTGAAAGACCGCTGTGCAAATACCGTGTGACATAAAATATTGCAATGACCTTGGCTTAAAGCCTCGTACACACAATGTTATTGTTGGCAGGGGATTGTCTGTTGACAGACTGTCCTAAAATCTGACCGTTAGTACGCTCCTTTTGAAAATTGTTGTCCAACAAATGTTGGATGGCAGGCTAGTAAATTTTCGGCCGACAACGGCCTGTTGTCAGATTTTCGTATGGTCAGTACACAAATCCATCACACGAGTCGAAAGTACAAACATGCACGCTCGGAATCAATGCTCACCAAACACGACATTAGCAGAAGGGGCCCAAAGGGTGGCGCTCAAGAGCTGAAATTCCTCATAGCACGTCACTACGTTCGTGTTTGTGGCACAACAATTGTGTACCGTTAGTATGCAAGACAAAATCCTGGCACACGCCCTTTGGACAAAAATCAGACGCTTGGTTGGCCTACAATCGTACCATGTGTATACGAGGCTTAAGACCCCATACACACTATACAACTTTTGTCTGATTTCCTTTAGATTTACCCAGAGCATGTAGTGCGAGGGCCTGCCTGATTGCATACAAATTGACCCCATATTCTATGGTTTTGGTAAATCTAAAGGAGAAAAATCTACAGTAAATTGTAGTGTGTAACCAGCTTTACAGTATATGTCAAGGCAGAAAAAAAAAAAAACATATCCCGTACACCTGCATATATCCTTGTGGTTTTTTTTTTTTCCTTGACCCCTAAAAGTACAGAAAAATACATGTTTATCTGCACTCAGATCTCTAATTTCCTATTGTGGGATGACAACACATGTCATTTGTGTGGACCTTATGGTGTCAGCCCTGCCCAGTTTTCTTTTTTTGCTAAATTACTCAATCCATCCCAATATCTTCATCTCCGAAACATAGACACCAGTTGCCTTGGAGTTCCAAATATAACAAAATGCTTTCAATTGTATATTCAACAGACCAAAATAAAGCAAATCGGAGAAGTTCTTTCTTGGGGGTTTTGCTTTATAAAATGTACTTCCACATTAGCAGTCAAATTTTAAGAGACCACAATATTTTATGTGTTCACATTCACACACCAAATCTAAAAATAGTAAAAATAAAAAAAAATGGCAAAATGCGTATTTTTCTAGTTGTCTCTTTGTGGCAGCTTTTATACATACATAGGACTCCAAAGGCAGCTTGATTTGTTCAGAATCACTTGCAATCTGCAACAAGGGGACAGATGTTTAAAAAAAAAAAAAAAATGCATTAACCACTTCAATACCGGGCACTGTCACCCCCTTCCTGCCCAGGCCATTTTTCAGCTTTCAGCGCTGTCACACTTTGAATGACAATTGCGCGCTCATGCTACACTGTACCCATGTCAAATTTTTATCATTTACTTCACACAAATAGAGCTTTCTTTTGGTGGTATTTAATCACTTCTGGGTTTTTATTTTTTTCCAAAAAAAAAAAAATTATAAAAAAAATTTAGAAAAAAAAAAAAAGCTTTTCTTAGTTTGCCAGTAAATTTTATAAATAAGTAATTTTTTATTCTTCACTGATGGGCACTGATGAGGCAGCACTGATGGGGAGGCACGAATGTGCCGCATTTATAGGCACAGATAGGGCGGCACTGGTGGGCATTGATAGGTGGTATTGACTGGCATCACTAATGGCCACTGATTGCTGGCACTGGTGGGCACTTATTGTAATCAGGGCACTGGTCATCAGTGCCCTGATTATATACCTAGATGTCACCTGCGAAGAGATGCCGCTGATCGGCTCTCCTCACAGGCGAGGGGAGGAGCGCTGATTACCGGCACCTCCATGTTTACATGTGACCGGCTGTGATTGGACACAGCCGATCACATGGTTAAAGGGCCCTTGGCTCTTTACAGAGATCGGGGTCACACCGCGTCCTAGCAACACAGCGCAGCCGCGATCGCCGCTCTGCACGCTCCTTCTAGGAAGCCGTCGTATGACGTCCACCCAGAACGAGAGCCGCACTGCCCCGCCGTCATTTGACGGCGGGGCGGGCGGCAAGTGGTTAAAGAGGTTGTAAAGGCAAAAGGTTTTTCATCTTAATGCATTTAATGGCGTCTTAGTCCGTAGGGTTCAATATTGAGTTGGCCCACCCTTTGCAGCTATAACAGCTTCAGCTCTTCTGGGAAGGCTGTCCACAAGGTTTAGGAGTGTGTCTAAACAAAGTGAAGGTTTCCTATTTAGAATAATAAGCTGTCAGGTTAGTAAAACCGCAATATCGGGACCGATTCACTCATACAGTTTGTAGTGTACATAGATTTGCAAAACAATGGGATAAAGGAATATTCCTGAACTTTGTTTTATCTCATGGTTACTGTGAAATTGTGTGAATGCATCAATGCAGTGCATGTTATCTCAGCCTGCAGAGCTTGGATTCATTGAATGAGTTTATCAAAAATGTAAATATTGCAGAATATACAGCCTCACGCTACATAACTAAGCTCCATTTCATGCTGAATATACTAAATTATTAATGTATCTTGCATAGAAAACTATCTTTAGATTGATTTTTACTCCAAAAGCATTTTATTAAAATACATTTGATAAAAACCTAACAAATTTTTTTTTTTTTTTTTTTTAAATCATTGATTTATATCCACCCTGCTTATGACATCATGCACAGCTCTTTCTCTCTTGTGAAAGTTTTGCCAGGAAGGGGGGGGGGGGGGATTAGTCGTAAGAGGGCCAATGAGAGCTGCAGAGCAGGAGGTGTGCCTCCTATGTAAATCCAGGAAGTGAACAGGCAGCAGCTTCAGATGCCCACAGTTAAAATGGTTGCAGCCAGACTCAGTGGAGGGAGATTTCTGCAGCCTATTTGGCAAGTACAGAATCGCAGTATATATAAAATAATATGCAAAGTGGTTGGAGGGAAGCTTCAGAAGGGCAAAGATGTCTTTATTACAAATTATGTGAGCAGAGTGCAGTTCCTCTTTAAGTGCAAGAGCCTGCCTTGATATGGATTGTATCGGTTTGTCCTTTTTTTTTTTTTTTTTTTTAATGTTTGTACAATGTTCTTTTAGATGTACCATCAGATTGTATAGTGTGGTCAGCTTACGTCCTATCCGGACCCTCAGAGGTCACCTTGACAAGTCCATAAAAACGTAGATGTAGCTGTTCCTCACCATTGACCTGTCATTTTATCCAATGTTCATACTGCCGTGTTCTGTACATGTAATAATCTGATGGTTCTGCTAGTGTATAAAACATGATGGTGGGGAAATGAGATGTAGAAGTTGGGGAATTGTGTTTTTTTATTTGCTTGCCTCGTATCGCTGAAGGGCTTCGTTCTTAAGAAGGGTTGCATCCTTATCTGTTGTGACAAAGCATTTGTCAGCGGTGGAAAGGGAAGCACACAGTGTAAGACATAATCACTGCAGATGTCAGGCACTCTCTGTAACCGATTGATGATTCACCTTGGACCAAATAAAACAGCCTGTTTAGAACAATGCCGCCATCGCTCTTCCACGATCAGTGACATTTAACAGATCTACTGAGGGAAATGAATCTGACACTTTTAAAAACCGCCCTAGAATAGTTTGCAAATGAGAAGGTTTCATCTCGGAAATGTCACTGCTTGTTGCTAATTTGTATGCATCAGTATTCTGTTTTAATAAGGTGATCGCCTTCCAGAAAACCTGTTTATCTCTCCGAGATTAAGGATACATTTCACATTTACCGTCCATCCAATTTCAGAAAAACATTTTATATTCCGCTATTCTGCGGAGTACAGGCGTGGATTATTGTTTGAATATGAATTACATGTCTCTGTAGGCCTCGGAGGATTATGAATGTGCGTTAATGCGGGATACTTAGAGGTGAACTCTGCTTGATTTATGAATATGCATAACGGCTATTTACCTATGTCCGCTTTTTGTATTTGTATTTCTGTTTTTGTATTTGTATTTTGTACAGTGGGGACGGAAAGTATTCAGACCCCCTTAAATTTTTCACTCTTTGTTATATTGCAGCCATTTGCTAAAATCATTTCCGTTCATTTTTTTTCCTCATTAATGTACACACAGCACCCCATATTGACAGAAAAACACAGAATTGTTGACATTTTTGCCGATTTATTAAAAAAAAAAAAAAACCTGAAATATCACATGGTCCTAAGTATTTAGACCCTTTGCTGTGACACTCATATATTTAACTCGGGTGCTGTCCATTTCTTCTGATCATCCTTGAGATGGTTCTACACCTTAATTTGAGTCCAGCTGTGTTTGATTATACTGATTATACTGATTGGACTTGATTAGGAAAGCCACACACCTGTCTATATAAGACCCTACAGCTCACAGTGCATGTCAGAGCAAATGAGAATCATGAGATCAAAGGAAGAGCTCAGAGACAGAATTGTGGCAAGGCACAGATCTGGCCAAGATTACAAAAAAAATTCTGCTGCACTTAAAGCGGGAGTCCGGCGACCAATCTTCTTCTTCTTCTTTTTTTTTTTTTTTTTTGGGTCATTGAGACACTTTGCTAACCCCAAAATAATACTTACATTTTGGGTGTAATATTTCCGCCTCTGTCTGTTTTCGTACTGAAGAATAACTTAAAAAATGTGAAGCTAGCTGTTTCCATCTTGCTTGTGGGCATGTGAAGCCCACAAGCATTGATTTCCTGGATGCGGTGAATGCTGTTCATTCACAGCTTGATCATTGTTTCCGCACTGAATCTTGGGAAGCCTGACACTAAGCTCCCAGGAGACAGTGTGGCGCCGGGGAAAGGCAATAAACAAGCCTACTCCCATGGGAGGAGAGACAGGAAGTGCCACAATAAAGTACAATATAAAGGTAATTGCAGCGATAATTTTTTTTTCTGTGCATTTGAACATCTATGCAATTAACTGAAGGGGGTAAGAATAAGTTAAAAATTTGAGTGGAACCCCGCTTTAAGGTTCCTAAGAGCACAGTGGCCTCCATAACCCTTAAATGGAAGACGTTTGGGACGACCAGAACCCTTCCTAGAGCTGGCCGTTCGGCCAAACTGAGCTATCGGGGGAGAAGAGCCTTGGTGAGAGAGGTAAAGAAGAACCCAAAGATCACTGTGGCTGAGCTCCAGAGATGCAGTCGGGAGATGGGAGAAAGTTGTAGAAAGTCAACCATCACTGCAGCCCTCCACCAGTCGGGGCTTTATGGCAGAGTAGCCTGAAGGAAGCCTCTCCTCAGTGCAAGACACATGAAAGCCCGCATGGAGTTTGCTAAAAAAAAAAAAACACCTGAAGGACGCCAAGATGGTGAGAAATAAGATTCTCTGGTCTGATGAGACCAAGATAGAACTTTTTGGCCTTAATTCTAAGCGGTATGTGTGGAGAAAACCAGGCACTGCTCATCACCTGTCCAATACAGTCCCAACAGTGAAGCATGGTGGTGGAAACATCATGCTGTGGGGGTGTTTTTCAGCTGCAGGGACAGGACAACTGGTTGCAATTGAGGGAAAGATGAATGCGGCCAAGTACAGGGATATCCTGGACGAAAACCTTCTCCAGAGTGCTCAGGACCTCAGACTGGGCCGAAGGTTTACCTTCCGACAAGACAATGACCCTAAGCACACAGCTAAAATAACGAAGGAGTGGCTTCACAACAAATCCGTGACTGTTCTTGAATGGCCCAGCCAGAGCCCTGACTTAAACCCAATTGGGCATCTCTGGAGAGACCTAAAAATGGCTGTCCACCAACGTTTACCATCCAACCTGACAGAACTGGAGAGGATCTGCAAGGAGGAATGGCAGAGGATCCCCAAATCCAGGTGTGAAAAACTTGTTGCATCTTTCCCAAAAAAGACTCATGGCTGTATTAGATCAAAAGGGGGCTTCTACTAAATACTGAGCAAAGGGTCTGAATACTTAGGACCATGTGATATTTCAGTTTTCTTTTTTAATAAATCTGCAAAAATGTCAACAATTCTGTGTTTTTCTGTCAATATGGGGTGCTGTGTGTACATTAATGAGGAAAAAAATTAACTTAAATGATTTTAGCAAATGGCTGCAATTTAACAAAGAGTGAAAAATGTAAGGGGGTCTGAATACTTTCCGTCCCCACTGTATTTCTGTTTTTGTATTTGTATTTCTGTTTTTTTGTATTTGTATTTCTGTTTTTTTGTATTTGTATTTCTGTTTTTGTATTTGTATTTCTGTTTTTGTATTTGTATTTCTGTTTTTGTATTTGTATTTCTGTTTTTGTATTTGTATTTCTGTTTTTGTATTTGTATTTCTGTTTTTGTATTTAGTATATTTTGTGTTTTTATATTTGGATACACCACCAAAGAGGTTGTAAAGTAAAAGAGAGATTACTGCCAGCCCCTCTGTTTTACCAAGCCTTACTACACAGGGTAAATGTTTGTATAAAATTATGCCTCTAAATACCTTAAAGCAGAGTTCCACCCAGAAATGGAACTTTCACTTATTGAATCCCCCCCCCCCTCCGGTGCCACATTTGGCACCTTTCAGGGGGGAGGGGGAACCAGATGCCTGTCAAATCCAGATATCCGCTCCCACTTCTGGACATAGATCGATGCGAACTATGCAGTGTCGTCCGCCACCCCCCCTCGCTGTCTTCTGGGGGAGACAGGTCCCAGAAGACAGCAAGGGACCATTCAGATCACGCAGCACATCTCACGCATGTGCACTAGGAAACAAGGTGTGAAGTCACAAGGCTTCCCTTTACTAAGGATGTTGGCGCCTCCACCCAGAGCCGAGGGACGGGTCGGCTTCGGGTGAGGACATCGCGAGCTCCTTGCACAGGTAAATGTCCTTTTTATATTAAAAGTGAGCTGCTTTTTTTGGAGCTACTGACTTAAAAAAAAAAAAAAAAAAAAAAATCCCAGACGAAACTCCACTTTTGTCAGAAACCATGAAATCAGGCAGAGACAGAAGTACAGTTAAATCACACTTGTTTAATAATAAAAGTAAAAAGAACAAACGTAGTCAAAACATAGCCAAAGTTCAGTAAACGGAACAGATAGTTGGCCAAGCCAGAAGTCAGGGATCAATGTAGTGAAACAGCAAGAAGGCTCTGGAGCCAGAAGGGATGTCAGCCAAGCAAGTCTTGAACAGGATCGCAGGAGTTTCTGTGATGTTGACCAAGGCGAAGGCAGCGCTCCTCTGGACTGGATGGCTTAAGTAGGCAGGACTGACGAGCAGGATATCATTAACAGGTGAGTCACTGTGGAGACATAGGAGCTGGCAAATAGCCGACAGCTGAGCGGCCAGCTCAGAGAAGGAAGGGCTGAGCCCAGCCCTGACAGCTTTAACCACTTGCCGACCGCCTCACGCCTATATACGTGAGCAGAGCGGCACGGGCAGGCAAAATCACGTACCTGAAACGTGATTGCCTTCCCGCGGGTGGGGGGTCCGATCGGACCCCCCCCCGGTGCCAGCTGCGGTCGGCATTTGGTTGGGAGCGATGAGAGACGAGGGGGAGACCATCCGATCGTGGCCCCCCCCTCGCGATCGCTCCCAGCCACTGACAAACATCCCCTGCCTCTGTATAGTACACAGAGGCAGAGGATGTGATGTCATCTCTCCTCGGCTGTCAGTTTCCGTTCCAGCGCCGAGGAGAGATGACATGTAAGTAAGTGCACAACACAAACACACACAGTAGAACATGCCAGGCATACATTACACCCCCGATCCCCCCCCGATCGCCCCCCGATCCCCCCCCAATCACCCCCCCCCTGTCACAAACTGACACCAAGCAGGTTTTTTTTTTTTTTTTTTTTTTTTTTTCCTGATTACTGCATAGTGTCAGTTTGTGACAGTTAGCAGTGTTAGGACAGTTACTGTAACCCCCCTGTAGGTCTAGGGTACCCCCCTTACCCCCCCTAATAAAGTTTTAACCCCTTGATCACCCCCCCTCACCAGTGTCGCTAAGAGATCATTTTTCTGATCGCTGTATTAGTGTCGCTGGTGACGGTAGTTAGGGACGTAAATATTTAGGTTCGCCGTCAGTGTTTTATAGCGACAGGGACCCCCATATACTATCTAATAAATGTTTTAACCCCTTGATTGCCCCCTAGTTAACCCTTTCACCACTGATCACCGTATAACCGTTACGGGTGACGCTGGTTAGTTCGTTTATTTTTTATAGTGTCAGGGCACCCGCCGTTTATTACCGAATAAAGGTTTAGCCCCCTAATCGCCCGGCGGTGATATGCGTCGCCCCAGGCAGCGTCAGATTAGCGCCAGTACCCCCCCTAATAAAGTTTTAACCCCTTGATCACCCCCTGTCGCCAGTGTCGCTAAGCGATCATTTTTCTGATCGCTGTATTAGTGTCACTGGTGACGCTAGTTAGGGACGTAAATATTTAGGTTCGCCGTCAGTGTTTTATAGCGACAGGGACCCCCATATACTATCTAATAAATGTTTTAACCCCTTGATTGCCCCCTAGTTAACCCTTTCACCACTGATCACCGTATAACTGTTACGGGTGACGCTGGTTAGTTAGTTTATTTTTTATAGTGTCAGGGCACCCGCCGTTTATTACCGAATAAAGGTTTAGCCCCCTGATCGCCCGGCGGTGATATGCGTTGCCCCAGGCAGCGTCAGATTAGCGCCAGTACCGCGAACACCCACGCACGCACCGTACACGCACCATACACCTCCCTTAGTGGTATAGTATCTGATCGGATCAATATCTGATCCGATCAGATCTATACTAGCGTCCCCAGCAGTTTAGGGTTCCCAAAAACGCAGTGTTAGCGGGATCAGCCCAGATACCTGCTAGCACCTGCGTTTTGCCCCTCCGCCCAGGCGAGCCCAGCCCACCCAAGTGCAGTATCGATCGATCACTGTCACTTACAAAACACTAAACGCATAACTGCAGCGTTCGCAGAGTCAGGCCTGATCCCTGCGATCGCTAACAGTTTTTTTGGTAGCATTTTGGTGAACTGGCAAGCACCAGCCCCAGGCAGCGTCAGATTAGCGCCAGTACCGCTAACACCCACGCACGCAGCATACGCCTCCCTTAGTGGTATAGTATCTGAACAGATCAATATCTGATCCGATCAGATCTATACTAGCGTCCCCAGCAGTTTAGGGTTCCCAAAAACGCAGTGTTAGCGGGATCAGCCCAGATACCTGCTAGCACCTGCGTTTTGCCCCTCCGCCCGGCCCGGCCCAGCCCACCCAAGTGCAGTATCGATCGATCACTGTCACCCCGGTCGTAGTCAAACCAGCACTGCAGTAACACTTGGTGACGTGGCGAGTCCCATAAGTGCAGTTCAAGCTGGTGAGGTGGCAAGCACAAGTAGTGTCCCGCTGCCACCAAAAAGACAAACACAGGCCCGTCATGCCCATAGTGCCCTTCCTGCTGCATTCGCCAATCCTAATTGGGAACCCACCGCTTCTGCAGCGCCCGTACTTCCCCCATTCACATCCCCAACCAAATGCAGTCGGCTGCATGAGAGGCATTTTCTTTATGTCCTCCCGAGTACCCCTACCCAGCGAACCCCCCAAAAAATATGTTGTGTCTGCAGCAAGCGCGGATATAGCCGTGACACCCGCTATTATTGTCCCTCCTGTCCTGACAATCCTGGTCTTTGCATTGGTGAATGTTTTGAACGCTACCATGCACTAGTTGAGTATTAGCGTAGGGTACAACATTGCACAGACTAGGCACACTTTCACAGGGTCTCCCAAGATGCCATCGCATTTTGAGAGACCCGAACCTGGAACCGGTTACAGTTATTATAGTTAGTTACAAAAAAAAGTGTAAAAAAAAAAAAACACAAACAAAAATATAAAATAAAAATAGTTGTCGTTTTATTGTTCTCTCTCTCTCTATTCTCTCTCTATTGTTCTGCTCTTTTTTACTGTATTCTATTCTGCAATGTTTTATTGTTATTGTTATTGTTATTATGTTTTATCATGTTTGCTTTTCAGGTATGCAATTTTTTTATACCTTACCGTTTACTGTGCTTTATTGTTAACCATTTTTTTGTCTTCAGGTATGCCATTCACGACTTTGAGTGGTTATACCAGAATGATGCCTGCAGGTTTAGGTATCATCTTGGTATCATTCTTTTCAGCCAGCGGTCGGCTTTCATGTAAAAGCAATCCTAGTGGCTAATTAGCCTCTAGACTGCTTTTACAAGCAGTGGGAGGGAATGCCCCCCCCCCCCAACATCTTCCGTGTTTTTCTCTGGCTCTCCTGTCTCAACAGGGAACCTGAAAATGCAGCCGGTGATTCAGCCAGCTGACCATAGAGCTGATCAGAGACCAGAGTGGCTCCAAACATCTCTATGACCTAAGAAACCGGAAGCTACGAGCATTTTATGACGTAGATTTCGCCGGATGTAAACAGCGCCATTGGGAAATTGGGAAAGCATTTTATCACACCGATCTTGGTGTGATCAGATGCTTTGAGGGCAGAGGAGAAATCTAGGGTCTAATAGACCCCAATTTTTGCAAAAAAGAGTACCTGTCACTACCTATTGCTATCATAGGGGATATTTACATTCCCTGAGATAACAATAAAAATGATTTAAAAAAAAAAAAAATGAAAGGAACAGTTTAAAAATAAGATAAAAAAATAATAATAATAAAGAAAAAAAAAAAAAAAAAAAAAAAAGCACCCCTGTCCCCCCTGCTCTCGCGCTAAGGTGAACGCAAGCGTTGGTCTGGCGTCAAATGTAAACAGCAATTGCACCATGCATGTGAGGTATCGCCGCGAAGGTCAGATCGAGGGCAGTAATTTTAGCAGTAGACCTCCTCTGTAAATCTAAAGTGGTAACCTGTAAAGGCTTTTAAAGGCTTTTAAAAATGTATTTAGTTTGTCGCCACTGCACGTTTGTGCGCAATTTTAAAGCATGTCATGTTTGGTATCTATGTACTCGGCCTAAGATCATCTTTTTTATCTCATCAAACATTTGGGCAATATAGTGTGTTTTAGTGCATTAAAATGTAAAAAAGTGTGTTTTTTCCCCAAAAAATGCGTTTGAAAAATCGCTGCGCAAATACTGTGTGAAAAAAAAAAATGAAACACCCACCATTTTAATCTGTAGGACATTTGCTTTAAAAAAAATATATAATGTTTGGGGGTTCAAAGTAATTTTCTTGCAAAAAAAAATTATTTTTTTATGTAAACAATAAGTGTCAGAAAGGGCTTTGTCTTCAAGTGGTTAGAAGAGTGGGTGATGTGTGACATAAGCTTCTAGATGTTGTGCATAAAATGCCAGGACAGTTCAAACCCCCCCCAAATGACCCCATTTTGGAAAGTAGACACCCCAAGCTATTTGCTGAGAGTCATGTTGAGTCCATGGAATAATTTATATTGTGACACAAGTTGCGGGAAAGAGACAATTTTTTATTTTTTTTATTTTTTTTTGCGCAAAGTTGTCACTAAATGATATATTGCTCAAACATGCCATGGGAATATGTGAAATTACACCCCAAAATACATTCTGCTGCTTCTCCTGAGTACGGGGATACCACATGTGTGAGACTTTTTGGGAGCCTAGCCGCGTACGGGACCCCGAAAACCAAGCACCGCCTTCAGGCTTTCTAAGGCCGTAAATTTTTGATTTCACTCTTCACCGCCTATCACAGTTTCGGGGGCCATGGAATGCCCAGGTGGCAAAAAAAAACCCCAAATGACCCCATTTTGGAAAGTAGACACCCCAAGCTATTTGATGAGAGGTATAGTGAGTATTTTGCAGACCTCACTTTTTGTCACAAAGTTTTGAAAATTGAAAAAAGAAAAAAAAAATTTTTTTTTCTCGTCTTTCTTTATTTTCAAAAACAAATGAGAGCTGCAAAATACTCACCATGCCTCTCAGCAAATAGCTTGGGGTGTCTACTTTCCAAAATGGGGTCATTTGGGGGGGGTTTGTGCCACCTGGGCATTCCATGGCCTCCGAAACTGTGATAGGCAGTGAGGAGTAAAATCAAAAATGTACGCCCTTAGAAATCCTGAAGGCAGTGCTTGGTTTTCGGGGTCCCGTACGCGGCTAGGCTCCTAAAAAGTCCCACACATGTGGTATCCCCGTACTCAGGAGAAGCAGCTAAATGTATTTTGGGGTGCAATTCCACATATGCCCATGGCCTGTGTGAGCAATATATCATTTAGTGACAACTTTGTGCAAAAAAAAAAAAAAAAAAAAAAAAATTGTCACTTTCCCGCAACTTGTGTCAAAATATAAAACATTCCATGGACTCAACATGCCTCAAAGCAAATAGCTTGGGGTGTCTACGTTCCAAAATGGGGTCATTTGGGGGGGGTTTATGTCATCTGGGCATTTTATGGCCTTCAAAACCGTGATAGGTAGTGAGGAGTAAAATCAAAAATGTACGCCCTTAGAAATCCTGAAGGCGGTGCTTGGTTTTCGGGGCCCCGTACGCGGCTAGGCTCCCAAAAAGTCCCACACATGTGGTATCCCCGTACTCAGGAGAAGCAGCTAAATGTATTTTGGGGTGCAATTCCACATATGCCCATGGCCTGTGTGAGCAATATATCATTTAGTGACAACTTTTTGTAATTTTTTTTTTTTTTTTTTTTTTTTTGTCATTATTCAATCACTTGGGACAAAAAAAATGAATATTCAATGGGCTCAACATGCCTCTCAGCAAATTCCTTGGGGTGTCTACTTTCCAAAATGGGGTCATTTGTGGGGGTTTTGTACTGCCCTGCCATTTTAGCACCTCAAGAATCGACATAGGCAGTCATAAATTAAAGGCTGTGTAAATTCCAGAAAATGTACCCTAGTTTGTAGACGCTATAACTTTTGCGCAAACCAATAAATATACACTTATTGACATTTTTTTTACCAAAGACATGTGGCCGAATACATTTTGGCCTAAATGTATGACTAAAATTGAGTTTATTGGATTTTTTTTAGAACAAAAAGTAGAAAATATCATTTTTTTTCAAAATTTTCGGTCTTTTTCCGTGTATAGCGCAAAAAATAAAAACGGCAGAGGTGATCAAATACCATCAAAAGAAAGCTCTATTTGTGGGAAGAAAAGGACGCAAATTTCGTTTGGGTACAGCATTGCATGACCGCGCAATTAGCAGTTAAAGCGACGCAGTGCCGAATTGTAAAAAGTGCTCTGGTCAGGAAGGGGGTAAATCCTTCCGGGGCTGAAGTGGTTAAAGGAGTTGTAAATGCAGAAGTTGTTTTTTTTTTTTTTTATCCCAATACATTCTATGCATTAAAATAAACCTTTTGTGTGTAGCAGCCAACCCAGCACCCCCCTAATTACTTACCTGAGCCCCATCTCTCTCCAGCAATGTCCACAAATGTCTAAGCCATCCGGGACACTCCTCCTGATTGGCTTAGACACAGCAGCGGCACCATTGGCTCCTGCGGCTGTCAATCAAAGTCATCTTTGGGAGAGAGTGCTGAGTGTCTGTGTGCAAGTGAGCCCGGGCTGCGATATTTTTCACTTTTATTGTGACAACGTTGTCATGATTTTTTTTTTTTTTAATATTGGTGACGGTTTTACTGTGGCTAATAGCCATACGTTATTGGAATTGTGTCTCTTTTCTATTATTAAACTTTGTATCTATGCCGCTGTGAGTTCCATATTGAAGCACCTTTACAAACCTGCTTGGCTTGTTTTCTTTTTCTTTGCATATTCTATTTGGCTTTGAGAACCCCAGCTTATTAAGTTGAGTCGGTAAAATACATAGCATCTTAACTTTCAGTGATATTTTCCCTATTTTATCATGTAATTTTGAGTCAGTCAGCCAATCAGGGAAGAGATTGGACACAGAGCTGTGACACGGCTCCAGTGCCCCCAGGAAGCTGCTGACTGTGGGGGCACTCAATGGGAAGGAGGGGCCAGGAGCAGCAAAGAGGGACCCGAGAAAAGGAGGATCGGGGCTGCTCTGTGCAAAACCAACTGACTGCACAGAGGAGATAAGTATAAAATTGTTTTTTGTTTTTTTTTTAAATAACAAAGGGCCTTTACAATCACTTTCATTTTAGATCGTTTCTGTGTGGTCACGTGACCTCCAGCCGCTCTCCTCCCCCTGATCTAAAGGCTACAGCGGGAAGGGCTGAGATCCCCCTCTGACTTCAGCCGGGAGGTCACATGACCGCTGTGCTGTCCCCTCCCACTATAGCACTTAGATCGGGGGGAGGAGAGCTGCCGGAGGTCACATGAGCAAATAGAAATGATCTGAAGGAAGGTGTTTAGAGCATTATTTTATACAAAGATTTACACTGTGTAGTATAGTTTGGTAGAACAGAGGGGCTGTCGGTAATCCTTCTCTGACTTTACTGCCAGCTACTAATGGTGGCAGGAGGGGAGGGGTGGGGAGGAGATTGCTCACACACAGGAGCTGATAGGCATGGAGGGAGGGAGGTGGGCGGGCAGTGGGATGACTGAGGCACATCAACAGATCACGCTATCATGAATCAGCAGCCATGATTACCATGGTCAGGGGACACAGGAATAGGCAGAACTAACCAGGTTTTTTTACGGCATAAAAATAGAGCATAGAGAGATTAGACAATACAAGCACTATGCTGTTTAACCTGCTATAAAGGAACAGGATCTCCCTTTTTTTTTTTTTTTTTTTTCTTTTTTCACTCGGTGACCAGCCGCCATCATATGCCAGCAGGTCGGCTCATTCCCGCGTATCGCTATAGCTGTATGGAGGTCCCTTTTTTAACCGCTACAGCAAGCGGCGGGGGAGCCGATGCGATGCAGTGCCGTATCGCAAAAAAGTGGCCTTGTCATTAAGGGGGTAAATCTTTCCGGTCCTTAAGTGGTTAAAGTGTAACCTGGTTGAGCATTGCATGCATCAAAACTGTCCTCATAAAATAACTCCAAATTAACTTCCAGGTTCTAATTCTGGTTGCGTTTCCAGTTTTACAAAGTCAGCACTGTTCATCACGCGGAGAACATCATTCCCGTGGTGGAGTATGGAGGTGATCTGATTTGGTGTGGTTGCTTTTCATTGGCAGGGACTCTTAGGCCTCATTCACACCTTGGAACTCCCAAAAAAAAACACTTGCGCTTGCGGCACTATTAATTCTTAATTGCATCCCAAATGCAGGGAGAAGTTATGAGACACACGAGGCTCACTGCAAAAACAAAAAAAAAAGTGCTGGAGCTACTTTGAATATGAGACATGCAAAAAAAAAAAAGCTCTAAAAGAGCCCATTATGCTTTTAGGCTCGATTCACACCTATGCATGTTGCTTTTGAGCGTTTTTGGAGGTTTTTTTTTCATGCTTGCCACGTTTTTGCCGCGTTTTTGCCGCGTTTTTGCCGCAATTTGCGTTTTGCGTTTTTTTTTTACAGTTTTTTTTTAGTCTAAAAAAAATGTAAAAAAATCAAAAAAAAAAAAAAACGGCAAAAACGCATCAAAAACGCTGCAAAAATGGTGCACTTGCGTTTTTGATGCTTGTCCATTGAAATCCATTACATGCAAAACGCTGCATTTTGCATGAGAAAAAGTCCCCGACCCTTTCCAAAAACGCAGAGATACAAAAAAGCATTGATGTGAACATGTTCCATAGGAACCCATGTTAAAAAATTCCCGTGCATTTCTGCAAAATGCAAAATGCATCAAAAAACGCGCTAGTGTGAATGGAGCCTTACCAAGGTGTGCCTGAACCTAAACGCTGGAGTCTTCTGCAACAGGGCTATGCATCCAGCGTGCATGATGCCTTAAAGTGATTGTAAAGCTTTGTGTTTGTTTTTTTAAACAACAAACATGTTACACTTGCCTCCTCTGTGCAAGGGTTTTGCACAGAGTGGCCCTGATCCTCCTCTTCTGGGAACAAACCCCCCCCCCCCCCGTGGCGCTCCTGCACTTCTCGAGTGCTCCCACGGAGAGCCGCTTTCTATGGGGGCACTCGTGCGGGCGCACTCCCGAGTCCTGCTGCTGCGTCCATTGACACAGACAGCAAGACTCGCCCACCATGTCACTGGCTCTTGCTGCTATCACTCTATCCAATGAGGACCAGAGACAGTGGCTGGAGCAGCTGTGCTCGTCCCCGTCACTGAAAAGATCGGGTTCAGGTAAGAAAAAGGGGGGGTCTGGGGGAGAGCTGCAGCACAAAAGGTTTTTACCTGCATTAAACCGTGAGATATATATATATATATATATATATATATATATATATATATATATATATATATATATATATATATATATATATATATATATATATATATATATATATATATATATATATTTTTATTTTCTATTTCTGAGTCTTGCAAAAAAATTATGATTTTTACACATATGAGAGAAGTGTCAGAATTGTCCTGGGTGGCAAGGGGTTAAATACCATACGTAATATACAAATAATTATTTATTGTATTGTGTTTTAAGGTAATTTTACTATATTTTCAAAAACTGTACTCAAGCAGGTGGCTTAATGGACAAACTACTGAAGTTATAACTTCCAATCAGTAATTTCACAGTAAATAGATGAATAATAAATTATTATGATTATAACCTATAGCATAATATGATTTAGCTTGTACCTTTTTTCAGTAGGCAGCAGATTCTCATTCTCCCTCTTACCTGTGTGGGTAAAAACATGGGATTGTGGGTAAATCTTATACAGGCAGTCCCAGAGTTACGAACGGGTTAGGGATTGCCGGTTTGTTAAGTCGGATATGTTCGTAAGTCGGCAGCGCATGCGCAGAACGGCAGAGATGTCGTTTTCCGATAATCTGTCAAGTAGCTGCGCATGCGCAGACGTCGTTTTCCGAGGTGCCCGCTGTCAAAGTGGCCGCGCATGCGCAGAATGTCACGCCCCCTTCCGTTCGTAAGTAGGAGACGTTCACAAATCGCAGGTTCGTACCTCGGGGACTGCCTTTACCCATAAACACATGGTTTTTTTTTTTCCTTCTAGTTAAGAGGACTGGGCTGGAATGGAGCATTTGTCTTTTTAGACACCCACCCCCTTCTCTGACATTGCAGTGAGAGGCGTGCCTCCACTGCAGCATTTTTATTGGACAGCTCGTTCCAATGTTCCAATGGTACTTTACCATCGGTCCAAGGCTCCAAGCTGTCCATTGAGCTCAGTGCCTCTGACAAGAAGTGAGGAGAGGCACTGTGAGCTCGTCCTCTCAGTCTGCTGCAAACAGAGTGTGCCAGCTTGTATTTAAACTGGCCGCTCTGTATGTAGCTTCTGACAGGCTGCACAAGAAGGCCCATATCTCCGGAACCATGGGTGCGAGGAGCCCCAAATTTTGACCAGTGGTGGGGTAGGACTCCAGCTACATATCCCCCAGGTTGCCGAGCTATGACTCTCGAAGCTCGATAGTTTTTTTTTTTTTTTGTTTTTTTTTTTAGTTCATGGCAGGCGAGGCTCAGCCTCACCTGCCTCCCCTGACTGCACGTCCCTGCTCAGGGTCCAGATGTACAGTTCGGTAGAGGCGTGCTTCTGAAGTGGTATGGTTCAGAGATGAATATTCTGCCAACAAATAATTTAAAATCATTAAAAAAAAAATAAGATCTTGTACCCAGGTCAGATTTATGTTTCAATATGTTTAGAATGACACCACAATTATTTCCGACGCTGACCTTTGACCTGCATTAATTAGCCTCCATTGAGATGTGCTGCTGTTTTTCTGCTTGTAGCAGAAGCCGATGATGATATTTCTGCAGGATGAGATGTGTGCTTGTCAGGAAAAAATGACTGTCAAGGCTAATAAAATCCTGCTTCCCATTGCATATAAAGTTGTTAAGTCTCCATTATGTTGCTAAGCAACGCACTTATAATGACCTTCAGAAATGCAGGCCTTTGTATGCACTGTGCCAGAATTGTTTATACTTTACGGGTGACCCAGGTGATGAGATGCTTGGGTTCAGCTATATACGGATGCACTTATCAAAAGACTTTATCATTTCCTTTGACCGGAGGAATACATTTAAACACTATTCATTTAAATCATTTTACATGTGTCTCTTGGTATTATGTCCCTGGAGAATATATATTAGTTAGGAGCCAGGCTATTCATGGTCGGGTTTTATGCATCGTACTGTCTCCAGCGGAAATTAGTAGAAGGAATATTTTCTTTCCTGTATATGTAACATATATTTCAGTGTGTTTAATGGTTCCCTATACAGGGCATCTGGAAAGTATCCACAGCGCTTCACTTTTTCCACATTTTTGTCTTATTCCAAAATTCATTATTTTCCTAAAAATTCTACAAACAATACCCCATAATGGCAACGTGAAATAAGTTTTGTTTGAAATCTTTGCAAATTTATTAATTAAAAAAACGAAAAAATCCCATGTACATAAGTATTCACAGCCTTTGCCATGACACTCAAAATTGAGCTCAGGTGGATCCCGTTTCCACTGATCATCCTTGAGATGTTTCTACAACTTGATTGGAGTCCACCTGTGGTCAATTCAGTTGATTAGACATGGTTTGGAAAGGCACACACCTGTCTATATAAGGTCCCACAGTTAACAGTGCATGTCGGAGCACAAACCAAGCCATGAAGTCCAAGGAATTGTCTGTAGACCTCCGAGACAGGATTGTATGGAGGCACAGATCTGGGGAAGGGTACAGAAAAATTTCTGCAGCATTGAAGGTCCCAATGAGCACAGTGGTCTTCATTTATCCATAAATGAAAGCGGTTTTGAACCACCAGGACTCTTCCTAAAGCGGGCTGTCCGGCCAAATTGAGCGATCGGGGGGGAGAAGGACCTTAGTCAGGGAGGTGACCAAGAACCCGATGGTCACTCTTGACAGAGCTCAAGTGTTTCTCTGTGGAGAGAGGAGAACCTTGCAGAAGAACAACCATCTCTGCAGCACTCCACCAACCAGGCCTGTATGGTAGAGTGGCCAGATGGCAGCCACTCCTCAGTAAAAGCCACATGGCAGCCCACCTGGAGCTTGCCAAAAGGCACCTGATGGACTCTTAGACCTTGAGAAACAAAATTCTCTGGTCTGATGAAACATTGAACTCTTTGGCCTGAATGGCAAGTGTCATGTCTGGCCAATGCCATCCCCTAAGCATGGTGGTGACAACATCATGCTGTGGGGATGTTTTTCAGCGGCAGGAACTGGGAGACTAGTCAGGATCGAGGGAAAGATGAAAGCAGCAATGTACAGATACATACTTGATGAAAACCTGCTCCAGAGCGCTCTGGACCTCAGACCAGGGTGAAGGTTCATCTTCCAACAGGACAACAACCCTAAGCACACAGCCAAGATAACAACAAAGGAGTGGCTATGGGACAACTCTGTGAATATCCTTGAGTGCCCTCAGCCAGAGCCCAGACTTGAACCCGATTGAACATCTCTTTGTTTAGCAAAAAAAAAAAAAAAGTAATTATTAAATACCACCAAAAGAAAGCTCTATCTGTGGGGAAAAAAATTATAAAAATTTGATATGGGTACAGTGTAGCATGACCACACAATTGTCATTGAAAGAGCCATAGCGCAGAAAATTGGCTTGGGTAGGAAGGGGTATAAGTGCCCAGTAAGCAAGTGGTTAAACAGACTTTGTTTCTCTGCTGCCAAGCACTTTTATAGATAAAGGTGTATATGTAGGGTGATTCTATAGGGTAGACTCTGGCCTGTACAAACTTTTTAAGAAGATGTAGTCGATATCGGCCCATAGTATAGCTCTGTCCTTTCTAGGGATAGGCATGAAAATTAGATTATCTGTCCTCTGAAACATTCTTAGTTTTGATTGGCCAAGGGAAGGAACTCCTCCAGTGAGGGCGGAGCGGGGGGTGTGGAGTCAAGGGAAAGTAAAGACAGATTTTTGGTGGTAGGGGACTCAATTCTCAGAAGGACAGAGGGCAATCTGTAACAAAGACCTGAAGCACCGAACTGTATGTTGTCTACTGGGCGCTCGGATTCGGCAAATCATGGATCTGGTGCACAGATTTACTGGGAGGGGCTGGGGAAGACCCGGCTGTCATGGTGCACGTTGGCACCAGTGACAGCCAGAGAAAGATGGCGTGTCCTTAAAAACGATTTTCGCAATTAAGGAGCCAAATTGAGGAAAAGGACCGCCAAAGTTGTATTCTCAGAAATACTACTGGTACTTCGAGCCACACCAGAAAGGCAGTGGGAGATTAGAGATGTAAACAAGTGGCTGAGGAGCTAGTGTAGAAAGGAGGGGTTCAGGTTCCTGGAGAACTGGGCGACTTCTCAGTCAGTTACCAGCTCTTTAGCAGGGACGGACTGCACCTAAATGGAGAAGGTGCAGATCGGCTGGGAGAGAAGATGGCCGAACAGTTAGAGGGGCTTTTAAACTAGAAAATTTCAGTGGGTAGTATTGGGGGCATTAGTGGTAGGTTGACTAAAGCACCTAAACCCGTGGTAAGTAAAGTAACCAGTCCTATTTGCAACCTCAGAACACCCAATAAGGAGATAGTATGCGTCCGGACAAAACTACAAGGCTTGTTCACTAATGCCAGGTGTCTAGCAGACAAGATGGGAGAACTAGAAGCTCTACGTAGAAAGAGGATTTCAATTTTGTGGGAATTTCAGAGACTTGGTTCAATAGCTCTCATGATTGGCTGGCAACCATTCAAGGGTATTCCCTATATCGCAGAGATAGGGAGGGTAAAAAAGGGGGAAGGGTATGCCTGTATATCAAAAATGATGTGAATGTGAGAGATGACTTCACTAATGGAGCAAGGGGGAGGTGGTTACCAGCTGATTGGGGAAAAGCCAATTTAGCACCAATATTTAAAAAAGGACCAAGATATATCACTGGGAATTACAGACCAGTTAGCCTAACATCAATAGTATGCAAGTTCTTGGAGGGGATAAGGAACTATATACAAGATTTTGGCAATGAAAACGTTATTAGCAGTAATCGGCATTGATTCATGAAAAATCGTTCTTGCCGAACAAATCTATTAACCTTCAATGAAGAGGTGAGTTGCCATCTAGATGAAGGCCCGTAGATGCGGTGTATCTGGATTTTGCAAAGGCATTTGACACAGTTCCCCATAAACGTTTACTGTACAAACTAAGGTCTGCCGGCATAGACCAAAGGGTGAGCATTTGGATTGAAAACTGGCTACAAGGGCGAGTACAGAGGGTGGTGATAAATAAGATGTACTTGGAATGGTCTGGTGTGGAAAGTGGGGTCCCCAGGGTTCTGTGCTGGGACCAATCCTATTTAATTTGTTCATAAACGACCTGGAGGATGGGGTAAACAGCTCAATCTCAGTATTTGCAGACAATACTAAGTTAAGCAGGGCAATAGCTTCTCCGCAGGATGTGAAAACCTTGCAAGAAGATCTGAACAAATTAATGGGGTGGGCAACCACAGGGTATATGAGGTTTAATGTAGAAAAAAAGGTCAAATATTGCATTTAGGTGGCAAAAACATGAATGCAATCTACTTACTAGGGAGAGAACCTCTGGGGGAATCTAGGATGGAAAAGGACCTGGGGGTCCTAGTAGATGACAGGCTCAGCAATGACATGCAATGCCAAGCTGCTGCAAGCAAAGCAAACAGAATATTGGCATGCATTAAAAAGGGGATTAACCCGAGAGATGAAAAGATCATTTTCCCGCTCTACAAGACTCTGGTCCGGCCGCACCTGGATTATGCTGTCCAGTTCTGGGCACCAGTCCTCAAGAAGGATGTACTGGAACTGGAGAGAATCCAGAGAATGGCAACAAAGTTAATAAAGGGACTGGAGGACCTCAGTTATAAGGAAAGATTACAAGCACTGAACTTATTCTCTCTGGGGAAGAGATGCTTGAAAGGGATATGATTTCAGTTTACAAATACCGTACTGGTGACCCTACAATAGGGATAAAGCTTTTCCATGAAAGGGAATTAAAAAAAAAACCAAAAAAAAAAAAAAAACACAGGGCCATTCACTAAAACTAGAAGAAAAGCAGTTTAACCTAAAACTGCGTAGAGGGTTCTTTATTGTAACAGCGTTAAGGATGTGGAATTCTTTTCCACAAGCAGTGGTTTCAGCAGGGAGCATAGATAGTTTATTTATTTATTTTTTTTATTATTAGGCACCTAAATGACCACAACATACAGGAGTATACAATATTATATAAACATAAATGCACACACACACACAGGTTGGACTTCATGGACTTGTGTCTTTTTTTTCAACCTTACCAACCATGTAAAAAAAGTTTGTAGCGGTACTGCCCTTGTGGAATGTTACTTCTACTTCTAGACCTAAACTACGATGGGGAAAAGGGGGTTTAACTGCAGGGCAGAAGTGACAACAAAACGTCACTGCCGCCCATTTTTTTTTTATTTTTTTTATTTATTTTTTTTATTGCATTTTAGTGTAAATGTGAGATCTGAGCTCTTTTTGACCCCAGATCTCACATTTTAAGAGGTCATGCTTTTTTTTCTATTACAAGGGATGTTTACATCCTTTGTAATAGGAAAAAAGTGACACTTTTTTTTTTTTAAAGAACAGTGTAAAAATAAAAGGTAAAATAAATAAGAAAAAAAAAATGTTTTTTTAAACGTCCCGCTGAGCTCCTGTGCAGAAGCGAACGCATATGTAAGTAGCGCCCGCATATGAAACCGGTGTTCAAACCACACATGTGAGGTATCGCCGCGATTGGTAGAGCGAGCGCAATAATTCTAGCAAAATACCTCCTCTGTAACTCTAAACATGCAACCTGTAGAATAATTTACATGTCTATGGAGATTTTTAATGGTAAAAGTTTGTCGCCATTCCACGAGCGGGCGCAATTTTGAAGCGTGACATGTTGGGTATCAATTTACTCGGTGTAAGATTATCTTTCACAATATAAAAAAAAAATTGGGCTAACTTTACGGTTGTCTAATTTTTTTTAATTCAAAAGTGATTTTTTTTCCAAAAAAGTGCGCTTGTAAGACCGCTGCGCAAATACAGTGTGACAGAAAGTATTGCAACAAGCGCCATTTTATTCTCTAGGGTGTACGAAAAAAATATATATAATGTTTGGGGGTTCTAAGTAATTTTCTAGCAAAAAAAAACTGTTTTTAACTTTTAAACAACAAATCTTTAAAAGAAGCTCGGTCCTTTTTTAAGTGGTTAAGTTGGTGCAGCTAGGATAGACTGTAGAAGATGGGTATATTTTATCCTCCTTGATATATTTTGTAAACTTTGGAGTGAATGTAAGCAATTAAGCTTTAATTGGAGCCTTGATGAGATTAGTAAAGTGTTATACAAGAGCCGAAGTACTTAGCTTTCCTAGAGACAATGTTTTTTTTTTTCTTTCTTTCAAGGCTAGCCTGATGAGCAAAGTCTTAGGCATTTGGTCATATCATCTCTGAAGTGGGGGAGAAGAGAAAATCTGATTTAATTGTCTTCCCCTAGAGATGACTAAAGGCCTAGGTGAGTAGCACTGACACATTAATTATTCATCACAAGTTATTATATATTAATATTTTAGTTATAGGTTCCCTACAAGTGAATATTTTAAGCCATCCCTTTACAATTTTAAAACTGAGGGCTTGGTGCATTTTTATCATGGCTGCTCCTTGGCCCAGGAAGACTCGGTGCTTCTTGGTGAAGTTTTGGCTTTGCAATCACTCAGAATAAATAGGGACAGCAATATCTGGCTGCAAGCGATGCTACAAGTCCGTTATA
This sequence comes from Lithobates septentrionalis, assembly GCA_037952835.1. Taxonomy (NCBI): domain Eukaryota; kingdom Metazoa; phylum Chordata; class Amphibia; order Anura; family Ranidae; genus Lithobates; species Lithobates septentrionalis. The sequence continues at coordinate 39,892 of JBBDGP010003886.1, forward strand.
ATTACTCCCCAGACTGGCAGCCTGCCGGGTTGAGCGCTGACATTAAACGTTGCATCCCAAATTGCGTACAGCACTTCTGCGTAGAATTCTGTATTTGTATTTTCTATAGCGATATTTTTTTAAAGTATTAATGTATGAGCTATATTTTCATATAGGCTAGTGTTTTTTGTTTTGTTGTTTTATTATTTTGTCTTTTCTTGTAATGACATGAGAACACCTTAAATACAGTAGTAAAAAAAGTCCAGCAGTCAAACACTGGATCATAAATACTAAATACTACTGTATTTATGCCATTTCTTCTATTTTAAACAGCTGCGTTCTACTTTTGAATATTTATTTTTTAATACTGCACATATAATTGTGGAATTTAACCACTAGGCGTCCGCGCTATAGCCGAAAGACGGCTACAGCGCGGACTCCAATTGCCGGGAGGGCGTCCCTGGACGTCCTAGTTACTTCCGCGTTGCGCGCTCCCGTGGGCGCGCATCGGGGAAGTTTTGTGCTGGCCGTGTCCCTCGGACACAGCCAGTCACAGATCGCCGTAAACGGCCAATGACAGCGGCCGTTTACAGTGCGATCGCTCTGCCAATGAGAGAGGATCTCATATGTAAACATATGAGATCCTCTCTCATCGCCGGCTCTACCTCCTCACACAGACAGCGTGTGAGGAGGGAGAGCTAACCGCTGCGGCGGTAAGTAAACGGCAAAAAAAAAAACGAAAAAAAGTGTCAGCACTGTCATCGCTCCTGCCATCTGTCCCCAGTGCCATCTGTCCCCAGTGCCACACACATAGTGCCATCTGTCATCAGTGTCACGTGTCATCAGTGCCACATATTGGTGCCATCTGTCATCAGCGCCACGTGTCATCAGTGCTACATATTGGTGCCGTCTGTCATCAGTGTCACGTGTCATCAGTGCCACGTATTAGTGCCATCTGTCATCAGTGCCACATCACTGTCAGTGCCACGTATCAGTGCCATCTGTCATCAGTGCCACGTATCAGTGCCATTTGTCATTAGTGTCACGTCAGTGTCACATGTCATTGTCCTGGTTCTCCAGGGCCTTCAAAAGTGTAAGAGGTAGTCAACAAATTAGATGTGTAATTTATGCTCCTAGAACACGTGATGGTGCTCCCTGCATGTTGGGCCTCTCTATGTGGCCAGGCTGTGAAAAAGTCCCACACATGGTATTGTAATACTCAGGAGGAGTAGCAGAATGTATTTTGGGGTGTCATTTGTGGTATATACATGCCATGTGAGAGAAATAACCTATTACAATGACAATTTTGTGGGGGGGAAAAAAATCTTCATTTTGCAAAGAATTGTGGGAAAAAATGACAACATCAAAAACCTCCCCATGCATCTAACTAAATACCTTGGAATGTCTACTTTCAAAAAAGGGGTCATTTGGGGGGTATTTGTACTTTCCTGACTTGTTCGGGTCGCAAGAAATGAGGCCGTCAGTACTTGAGATGTGATCAATTTTTTATGTTTTGCACCATAACTTTTAGACTCTCTAACTTTCACAAAGACCAAATAATATCCACTAATTTGTGTTATTTTTACCAAAGATATGTAGCCGTATAAATTGTGGCCAAAATTTATGAAGAAAAATTACTAATTTGCAAAATTTTATCACAGAAACAAAGAAAATGCCTTTTTTTTAAAAAAAAAATTTGGTCTTTTTTAATTTATAGCTCAAAAAAAAATAAAAACCCAGAGGTGATCAAATACCACCAAAATAAAGCTCTATTTGTATGAAAAAAAGGACAAAAAATTCATTTGGGTACAGTATTGTATGACTGAGTAATTGTCATTCAAAGTGTGAGAGCGCTGAAAGCTGAAAATTGGTCTGGTCACGAGGGGGGTTTAAGTGCCCAGTTGTCAAGTGGTTAATATTCTTAAGTGTTTATTTATTTTACACTGCACATAGAACTGTAGGATTGATCTGGCGCTGAACGTGTGTTATAGGCCTCATTTTACACACCTTTCTCTACCTTTCAGGGGCTGTTCACAAGGCAACATGTGCATTGCATGCAAGTAAACCTGCATGCGTTGATGTGTGTTCACATGCTGCGTTGCGTTTTAGCAATGCACTTTTCTCATTACTTCTTGGTACATGCAAAGGATCTAGCCACTTCAGCCTAGGAAGATTTTACCCCTTTCCTGACCAGAGCATTTTTTGCGATTCGGCACTGCGTCGCTTTAACTGACAATTGTGCGACGTGGCTCCCAAACGAAATTGACGCCCTTTTTTTCCTACAAATAGAGCTTTCTTTTGGTGGTATTTGATCACTTCTGCGGGTTTTTTTTTACTTTTTTTTTTTTTTTTTTTTTTTTTTTTTTTTTGCGCTATGAAAAAAAAAAGTGACAATTTTGAAAAAAAAAAAAAAGCAATATTTTTTACTATAATAAATATCCCCAAAAAATATATAAAAAAAGAATTTCTTTCTCTGTTAAGGCCGATTTTGTATTCCTCTACGTATTTTTGGTCAAAAAAATTGCAATAAGCGTATATTGATTGGTTTGCGCACAAGTTATAGCGTCTACAAAATAGGGGATAGTTTTATCGCATTTCTTTTTTTTTAAATTAGTAATGGCGGCAATCTGCGATTTTTATCGTGACTGCGACATTATGGCGGACACATCGGACACTTTTGACACTATTTTGGGACCATTGTCATTTTAACAGCGATCAGTGGTATAAAAATGCATTGATTACTGTAAAAATGTCACTGGCAGTGAAAGGGTTAAACACTAGGGGGTGATCAAGGGGTTAAGTGTGTCCTAGGGAGTGATTCTAACTGTAGGGGGGGGGATGGGCTACCACTCACATGACAGCGATCACTGCTCCCGATGACAGGGAGCAGTAGATCTGTCATGTCACTAGCCAGAACGGGGAAATGCCTTGTTTATATAGGCATCTCCCCGTTCTACCTCTCCACACCGCAATCGCGGGCCGCCGGTGAACATTGAGTTCCCGGGACCCACGGGCACGCTCGTGCGCCGGGCGCATGCCTGATAGGCGTCAAATTTTAAAGGGACATACAGGTACACCCATTTTGCCTGCCTGTGCCATTCTGCCGACATACATCTGTGTGAAGCGGTCAGCAAGCGGCTAGGGAACTGCAGAGGAGCCAAACTTGTGCTGGCCTGCTGTTTTGTTTTGTACATTGATGAGCCTTGTGCTGCACTAATATGCCCCAATCATGCATTTCATTGCATTTGAAGAAGTAGGGCAGTGATGGCGAACCTTGGCACCTCAGATGTTTTGGAACTACATTTCCCATGATGCTCATGCACTCTGCAGTGTAGTGGAGCATCATGGGAAATGTAGTTCCAAAACATCTGGGGTGCCAAGGTTCTCCATCACTGAAGTAGGGCTTCCGTTACTTTTTTTTCCACTGCACATCAGCGCAAAGCACCAATGTGAACTGCTCCCATTCTCACAAATTATTATATTTTACAGGTCCTTACGATGGCATGCATTGAAAAAAAGTACCAACTCCTCTGGTTTTATGCAAAAGGACCCTCATACATGGAAAAGATTGACACATTTCTGATCATATCTCCAGTGCAGCATAATGTCATAGGTGCATGCAGCCCGAACAAAATTGTGCAAACAGGGCCCCCCTTTTTTCAGCATATATTAAAATAAGATTCCAGGTATGGCTATATTATACGTAATGTCCCCCCCCCCCCACACCTCTCCCTGTAGTCCAATCAGAGAACGCTTTGCATTTATTCAGGCAATGCCCAGCATTCTCTGAATGGCGCCCATGCTGAGTGGCCTGCCTCCTGTGTTCAAATGCAATAGGCCAACCACTCAGCGCAGTGTCCTGGAAACAAGTTGAGATCATTGCAGTAGTGGTGTCTACTTCAGTGATTTCCAGCATCCACGAGCATCGGCCAGGAACTGTATGTACATACAGTACAGTAAAACCTTGGATTGCGAGCATATTCCTTTCCGGAAACATGCTTGTAATCCAAAGCACTCGTATATCAAAGTGAATTTCCCCATAAGAAATAATAGAATCTCAGATGATTTGTTCCACAACCATTTATTCATAAGTCCTTCAGTTTATAGTCCATATAAAAAGATAATAGCAATGTGATAGGTTGTGTAACAATAAAATGTCCATCCACAAATGGAAGCCTCCGCAAGGGGATTAGAAGAAAAATCCAGCAGGAGCTCCAGAGTATAAAAGAGAAGAGAGGAGCCTCTAAGTGTAGCAATATGGTTACATTTAATGAAGGTACAACATTTAGCAACTCACATGGCTGATTAAAAGAGGCACATCTAAGTATGCAGGCATCCGGGGTAAAGATGTCCATATAGACCGTCCTCCGCACCGCCGGCTCTCACAGCTATCAGTCTGCAATCATGACCGGGAAGACTACCCTGCAGTAGAGCGATCTGAAAGCGAGGCTTGAACCGCTCCGGTGAGGAGGACGGTCTATGTGGACATCTTTACCCCGGATGCCTGCATACTTAGATGTGCCTCTTTTAATCAGCCATGTGAGTTGCTAAATGTTGTACCTTCATTAAAGGTAAACCCTTGTATTTTTTCACTTCCTATGTATGAACGTGAAAAAACACCTTGCAGTCATCGCCCCCCAGCCCCCCCCCCCCCCCGTTTTACTTACCTGAGCCCCGAATTTTCATCGTCACGCCCCCGCCGTCCCTCTCTCCATGGAATCCCGGCTCTTGATTGGATAGATTGATAGCAGCATGCAGCCATTGGCTCCCGCTGCTGTCATTAAAATCCAATGACGCGGGTGCCGGGCAGGGGGGGGGGGGGTTGGGCTGAGTCCTCCAAGGACGGCCAGGGCTTGACGAATTTGTTTGGAATCTAGGAGCCAGCTAAAAAAGTTAGGAGCCATGTTTTTTTTTTTAAACGACCGACAAAGCTTTATTTTCAATCTAAAAAATAACCAATCTTAAATTTACACAGAAAGACCGCCCCGCTAGCGGCCGAATAGCGGCGCTAAAACGACGGTAAAGCAGCGCTAAAAATAGCGCCGCTTTACCGCCGACGCCCCCCGCGGCTCGGTGTGAAAGGGCTCTAAGGGTCCTGTCAGGTCCGCCTGAAAAACTGACAGGCGAAACCTGATCAGACAGCCCGTGTGAACGGGGCCAAGCGGGGAGATGACAAATACATTTTAATTAAGAAAAAATGAAATAAACAGTTTTTACTTAAAAAAAAAAAAAAAAAAAATAAAAGCTATTACGAAAAAAAAAGGCTATCCCCACATTCACCATTAGGCAAAAGGCGCCAGATGACACCCGCAATCACTTCTTTCTCTTCTCCACTCTGGGAAGGATATGGGCGGGCAGTGAAAACAGGCAGGGGAAGCTCCATTAGCATTGCATTAGCATTGCTGGTTGTGTTGTCATACCAACGGCCACCACAAGATGGCGCCAGATTCCAGAAGTACTGCAGAAGACGGCCCGACGTGATCGCAGGGGGGGGGGGGTGTCGGGGTCATCACAGAGACAGAATGCCCCAGGTGTGCCGCGCCAGGTCGCTAATTCTAGTCGCAAATGCGACCTGGCGACCGGGGTTTGTCGAGCCCTGTGGACGGCGAATGCTGGACTCTGGAGCACGCCTGCAAGATGACCCCCTCGGGAGAGCGCTTCTCCAAGGGGGTTATCTAATGCGGGGAGGAGCTGCCAGAGCCACTGAGGGACCCCAGAAATGGATGTTCGGGGCCACTCTGTGCAAAACGAGCTGCACAGTGGAGGCAAGTATGATATGTTTGTTATTTAACCACTTCATTAGCAGCGTATTGTAAAATGACGTCCACAGATGGGATCTCCCATCCTGGGTGGATGTCCTATGATGCACTAGGCCGGTGCGCTTTTGTCTTCTTTTTATTTCGGACGTCCTATGACGGCCTGGGCTTCCTGGCCGTCTAGGGGGCGCGCTCGGGACCCGGTGCGTGTGCCCGGTGGCCGCGATGTCCGCCGGGCACCCGCAATTGCTGGTTAACCGGGCAGGACTGTGGATCTGTGTGTGTAAACACACAGATCCACGTCCTGTCAGTTGAGAGGAGAGCGATCTGTGTTCCCAGTACAGAGGAACACTGATTGGTCTCCTCCCCTTGTGCGTCCCCGCCCCCTACAGTTAGAAAGACTCCCCTAGGAAACATTTAACCCCTTGTGTCCCCCTAGTGGTTAACCCCTTCACTGCCTGTCACATTTATACAGTAATCAATGCAATTTTATAGCATTGATCGCTGTATAAATGTGAATGGTGCCAAAAATGTGCCTGTGTCCGCCATAATGTCGCAGTCACGAAAAAAAATCACAATCGCCGCTATTAGTAAAAAAATAAATATATATATTTTTTAAATGCCATAAATCTATCCCGTATTTTGTAGACGCTATAACTTTTGCGCAAACCAATCAATAAACGCTTATTGCGATTTTTTTTATTTTTTATTTATTTTTTTTACCAAAAATATGTAGAAGAATACGTATCGGCCTAAACTGAGGAAAAAAATTGTGATATTTATTATTATAGCAAAAAGTAAAAAATAGTTTGTTTTTTTGTTTTTTTAAAATTGTCCTTTTGTTTATAGCGCAAAAAATAAAAACCGCAGAGGTGCTCAAATACCACCAAAAGAAAGCTCTATGTATGGGGAAAAAAGGACGTCAATTTTGTTTGGGTAGAACGTCGCACGACCACGCAATTGCCGTTTAAAGTGCGACAGCGCTGAAAACTAAAAATTGGTCTGGGAAGGAAGGGGGTGAAAATGCCCGGTATTGAAGCGGTTAAAAAAAACCCAAAAAACGATCCTTTAGTATCTTAAATGTAAACATATTGCTACACTTGGAGGCGCCTCTCTTCTCTCTTATACTCAGTTGTGGCATGAATCTACTCTTGTATCAAGACATCGCTTGTATATCAAGTCAAAATGTATTAAATTTTGCTTGTCTTGCTAAATGTGATCCCAAACCAAGCTTACTCTCAATCCAAGGTTTTACTGTAATTGCATGGGTCCAAGCTGGACCAACGTAACAGTATTCCAAGCCTGTAATTCTTCAAGACCTCCCATTGTGTTCCCAAGAAAAGATTTTCCCTTTGTCAGTACTAAGATCGGCACTTGTAGTGTGCCAGCTACATTGTTGCCCAAAAGGGCTTAATAAATCTTAAACAATGTACATGTGTGCGTTGCCCAGGTGGGTGATGATGCCTGCGTGAGACTGCGTGAGAGAAGTGGGATCAGGAAGAGCGCTCCTCTCTTGGCATCTTTTTCTGGCCATGTACATGTGATCAGTTAATTTTAGGAAACCAATACTTTCTAAATGGCTGTTGTTAATGGGAGCCCTATTAGTGTAACAGTCATCATGGGTATGTAAAATGATTTTTTTTTTTTTTTTCTTTTGGCCCTTCTCTGCACACTATTTCGTGCCAGTCCAAAACGAGAAAAATTTCACTCTTCTAACGTAAAAAGAGCTGTATAATTGTTGTATTGCTATATGCTGACAGTGACCTTCAGAAAGCATGTTGTATATATGAAATGATCATCGGTTGAGGGACCAGCACTTCATGATTTGTATTTGATTTGTAGCCTTTCTGCAATAGAGTCGTCCACATTTCAATATCTGGACAGTAACCAGTTTTCTAAAATGTGTTCCCTTGGTGATAAGATGGCACGGAAGGCCCTGCGCTGTTGAAGCTTTTTATTGTGTATTATCTTCAACAGAAGCACCATTTAATATGCCTGATTGTTGTTTACAGACACAGTCTATTATTACAGAACAAAAGATCCTACCAAGTGACATTCCCAAAAGCAGCTTTAAATGTTCTATGCAGACACTGCCCTCTTGTGGTGGAATTACAGAATGACCAAGTTCATTTCCGAAGTTGGGGGATAAAATATAGTTTTTATGCTGCGTTTCTATAGGATTCACACCATGATTGGTATGTTAAATAACAAAATGAAGTTTTGTTGTGCCCTGTGACTTTTTAAAGAGATATTCAAGCCCCCTAAACAGTTAAAGTGTATATCTGAGCAAAAAAAAGACATATATGCAGTACATCTATGCAATACATGCTCATTCCCCCATGTTTTATTTATTTAAAGATCTTGCAAATATCGAAAAATAACTTGTTGATCTGCCAGAAATGCACTAGCTCCTTAAGGCTGTTGTGGGGCTGACAGTACGCAGCATGAGTGATGTCAGCCCTGCCCGGTTTTCTCTCGCCAAACTACCCCCCCTTCCCATTCCCATCGCCCTCTCGTTTGCAAGATAGGACTGGGAAGGCTACGTATGCTAGCCATACATCTGTCAAAGGCATAAAAAAAAAAAACTAAAAAAAAAATGGTCGTGAGAGCAAACAATTTTGCCATCATGTAATGACCAAAATTTGTTTGATTTAAATAAATCATTTACCTGACATAAGTTAATCGATTTATTTTTTTTTGTTTTGTTTTGTCACATAAGCCCAGTGCAAACTGTTTGGGCAAGAAACACATTAACCTTTCAATTTATCGTCCATTCGGCCAAAGTTTTCCAAACTTTTCCTTAGATTTTTCGGGCTCAAATGTCACAACCGATCGCTTTGTGCCGATTAACTAGACGATAAACGAACAAACTGTCTAAATGACGGATTTTTGAATGATTTTTCGTTTAGTGTATGGCCACCATTACTCTACTTGAGATAACACAGACAGAGTGCACTGGACACAGGACGGCTCTAAATATCTGGCAGCATTAACAGGTATTTTTTTGCACTTTTCAGACAAATCGCTCGCACTGTTTTTTTTATTTTTTTTTTTTGTCTAACCCAGCCAACCAATGGTGGTTGTTGCAATATTTTACGTCGCACTATATTTTTGCAGCAGTTTTTCAAATGCAATTTTTGTTTTGGAAAAAAATACACTTTAATGAATTTTAACCACTTCAATACAGGGCACTTATACCCCCTTCCTGCCCAGACCAATTTTCAGCTTTCAGCGCTCGCTCTTTGACAGTTACTCAGACATGCAACACTGTACCCATATGAGATTTCCGTCCTTACACAAATAGAGCTTTCTTTTGGTGGTATTTAATCACTACTGGGTTATTTTTTTTTTTTTTTTTTTTTTTTTGTTTGTCATAAAATTTAGAAAACTAGTAATTTTTCTTCATAGGTTTTGGCCAAAATGTATACTGCTACATATCTTTGGTAAAAATAACCCAAATTAGTGTATATTTGGTCTTTGTGAAAGTTAAGGCTCCATCACACATTTTCCATAGGAATTTCCGACACTAACAGTTTGAGAGCAGGCTATAAAATTTTGCGACAACAAAATCAGTTTTCGGAAATTCCGATCGTGTGTACACAAATCCGACGTACAAAGTGCCACGCATGCTCAGAATAAATTAAGAGACGAAAGCTTTCCGCTTATAGTCCCGATGTACGTATTTTACGTCACCGCGTTCAGAACGGTCGGATTTTCCGACAACTTTGTGCGACCGTGTGTATGCAAGACAAGTTTGAGCCAACATCCGTCGGAAAAAAATCCATGGATTTTCTTGTCGGAATGTCCGATCAATGTCCGACCGTGCGTACGGGGCATTAGAGTCTACAAGCTATGGTGCCAATCGCTGAAAATTGATCACACCTGATGCACTGAAGGCCTATCATTTATTGAGACCCTAATGGCCCATACACACGATCCAAAAATCGTACGAAAAACACTGCTTTCGACGCAAACGTATGATAATCGGATCGTTGGTACAGGGCTTTTGAGAGCCGATCACAACAGCTAATCCAATTTATTATTTTATCGGACATGCACGAATATTTTTCTCGTACGATACCAGATCATACGATTTTCGTTTAATCAGTACAGTTGTCTGAAAATACAATATAAAGACACTACAACACATGACATCAATTACGATTTTTTTTTTTTTTTTTTATTCTGTCGTACGAGAGAATTTTTTTCTAATTTTCGTATGTTTAGTAAACTCTTCAGGTTCAATATACGACTAGCATGCAAAAAAAAAAACGGACGTCTTCCGATTTTTCAGATCGTGTGTACGGGGCATAACAAGCCAGGAAAGCACAAATACCTCCCAAATTGCTCCTTTTTGGAAAGTAGACATTCCAAGGTATTTAGTATGAGGCATGGTGCGTTTTTTTGAAGTTGTAATTTTTTCCCACAATTCTTTGCAAAATAAAGGTTTTTTTTTTTTTTTTTTTTTTTACAAAATTGTCATTAACAGGTTATTTCTCTCACAGAGCATATGCATACAACAAATTGCACCCGAAAATACATTCTGCTACTCCTGAGTATGGCGATACCACACGTGTGAGACTTTTTCACAGCCAGGCCACATACAGAGGCCCAACATACAGGGAGCACCATCGGGTGTTCCAGGGACATAAATTACACATCTAATGTCATGACGACTTATCAGAATTTTGAAGGCCCCGGAGCACCAGGACAATGGAATTGCCAACAAAATGACCCAATTTTGGAAAGCAAACACCCCAACGTATAATCTATGAGGCATATGGAGTCTTTTGAATGGTTAATTTTTCCAGAAGTTTATGGTAAATGTGGAAAAAAAATGAACTTTTTTTTTTTTCACAAATTTTTCCATTTATAAGATATTTCCAACACATAGCATGTACATAGCAAAAATATCACCCCAAAATACATTCTGCTGCTCCTCCTGAGTATGGCGATACCACATGTGTGAGACTTTTACACAGCCTTGCTACATGCAGAGGCCCAGCATCCAAGTAGCACCGTCAGGCGTTCTACGAGCATAAATTACACATATAATTTCCTGATAACCTATCATTTATTGTAGGCCCTTCATATTTCTAACACATAGCATGTACATATCAAGAATTACACTCCAAAATAATTTATATTGCGGAAAGGGTAAAAAAAGTTTTACCTGTGGTTATAGAGGAGAGACTTGGTCCAGGCAGGTGTGTCCACAGAGGAGAGCTCTGGTCCAGGCAGCAGGCAGGGATGCGCTTAGCGACAACAATAGTAATTATCCAGGCAGGAATATTGTCTATAGTCAACAGAAGGATATTGTCAGCACAGCCAAAGCATTTGTCCATAGGAATTACCCAGGCAGAGCCAGCACAGCCATAATATTGGTTCTGGTACACTGTTACCTGCAGACACTCATTATTGTACCGCTCTCCAGCCCTTGATAAATGTACTGCCTCTTGCTACAGCTAATTATTTCCATAGTCCAGGTAGCAGGCAGAGGTGTGGTCAGTTCATGTGGCAGGCAGAGGCATGATGGCAGTAAGTCGGCAGCAGGCTGAGGGCCGCAATCAGGTAAGACTTGTGCACAGGGGTAGAGGCTTCACCCACCCAAATCTCTGTGAAGCCTCCGGACTCCAGACCCTAATCCGGAAATTACGAAACCCAGGGAAAACAAAAAAACTTGTTTTCTCCATCCAGAAAAATAATTCTGGAGCCCCTCACATATGTGAGACCCATGTGTACTACAGTAGCAGGGCAATGGATAAGTCCAAGTGGTAGGGTAATAGATCAGTCCAAGCGGTAGGCAAAAGTGGAAGGCAGTGGCATGGTTATTTGAGGAAGCATGGAAAATGGTCAGCAGAGATGATGAAAATGGGGAAATGGTTAAAACTATGGGCTAATATTTTAGGAAAGTGTGGAAAAGTCTGAAGCATTCACCAATGCAAAGGTCGGGTTGGGAGGGACACTGGGGACAATGGAAGCTGATATCTTTTCGAAATCCTCTTTTGGTGAATACGCAACATATTTTTTGGCATCTTCGGCCTGCTTCAGATGGTGGAATGTTGTCTGGGAAGTGGCGCTCATTAAGTCGGCTAACGGCCTCAGAGCGAAGGTCTGGGAGGGGTCTTTGTAAATGAGGGACGTGACAACCTCTTCAATTAATTTTAGGAAGGAGGTGGGGCTTTCCATGGATTTGGTGTAGATAATGTATGCGTTATAAATGGCAAATGGATGAGATATACTGCAACTTTCTTGTGCCAGAAACTGGACCTTTTTTAATTGACAAATGGGGCTGAAGCATTTGGTCATTGAAATCCCCCCCCCCCCCCCCCCCATGTAGAGATTGTAATCTTGGACACATGTTGGCTTTGCAATGGGACCTTGTCTTCTTTGAACCTTAATTGTAGTGTCATCATGGATGGTGGACATCATGTGCACATTTCTGGTATCCTGCCACCTCAAGATCAGCATTTCATTGCATATCAAAGCTGCTCTTTCCCCTCTTCGTAGTTTTTTGTGGACTATAGATCGTGGGAAGCCCTTGCTGTTTTTTCTAGAGGTTCCGCAGGCCAGGGTTTTTGCGAGGTATAGGTGTTTGAAAAGGGGCAGGCTGGTGTAGAAGTTATCCAGGTATATGTGGTAACCTTTCTTCAGCAGTGGGTATGCCAGGTCCCATACTTCTTCTTTTTTTTTTTTTTTTTTTTTTTTTTTTCCATTTGTGCCCATGTAGGCCAGGCACTCAGGGGGCTGGAGCTGGGAATCTCTTCCCTTCGTATATGCGGAACGCATACAGATATCCTGTGACTCTCTCGCAAAGTTTATAAAATTTGACTCCGTATCTAGCCCTTTTGCTCAGCCTGTAAAGGGTACCAGGGACTCGTCTACCGATAAATGTTAATCGGGGACATAGAATTCTGCAAATCGTTGGGAAAAGAAATTTTATGAGTGAGCGAATTTTATATAATTTATCGTAATTTGGATGATTTTTGGGGAGGGCACTGGGTATTGTCGCTGAAATGAAGGAAGCGCATAAACCTCTCATTTCGGGACGTTGGCATTACTGCAGAATAAATGGGCATGTGGTGGATAGGGTTGTGGACCAGTAGGCATGTCGTTGTTGTTGTTGTTGTTTTTTTTTTTTTTTTCTTTTTTTTAAACCCCTTGTTTATGGTGAGGCCCATAAACAAATTGAACTCTAAAGTCAATCTCTCCACTCAAACGGACGGGCATATGATGATTGGGGGTTGTTGGCAATATACTGCTGGGCATATAGATTGGTCTGGTTCACGATGAATTGCGGCAAAGTTTTGGGCAAAAATGGATAAAAGCAAGCGATCTCTGTGAAGTTTTCGTTATTGGCCTGCACACCTGGCTGTGCGGTGAAATCGGGAATTCTTGTTCATCCTGAGTTGGGAGGCAGCCATGTTGGGTTGGCAAGACCAGCTGGGATGTATGCATCGGCCCTGGCTCTATGGGGACGTGACGCTCCAGTGCTGGTAGTTGGAAGATTTGCAGGCCTTGTGCTGGGACTTGGGCGTGATGGGGCACTGCTGGTACTAGGTATTTGTTCCTGGGGGGCTATCGCTGGTGACAGAGCTGATACTGGGTCTTTATTCCTGGGGCCTATCGCTGGCGGCAGCACTGGCACTGGGCCTGGGAATTTCTTCTTGGGGCCTAACGCTGGCGGCAGCGCTAGTACTGGGAATTGGATCCTGGTTGCTGGCGGCTGCCTGGTTTCCAGAGCGCGGTGCCCTTTTAGGAGGGACCCATTCTTCATCCGAATCATTTGCCGATCCACTACTCTCGATGGGTTCAAATAGCGAATTTGATTCTGAATCAGAATTGGCATTGGAATCTGAGAACTCCCTGCTGCTCTCATCAGTCATGGAGAGGATCTGGAACGTCTCCTCACTGTTGTAATACTCTTTTGGACATGACGCTGATGGTTGTGTGACGGGTGGCAGGTGACGGGCGATGATGACTGGGTGACGGGTGATGATGGGCGATGGTGACTGATGGGTGATGGGTCACGGTCTGTGATGGTCACTGATGGGTGACTGTCACTGATGGGTGACAGGCCATGGTCAACGTGTGATGAGCGACAGACCAACGGTCACTGATGGAAGTCTTACGTGACAGGTGCACTTTATGGGGTGACTGTGGTGACTGTTGGGTGATAGGTGACAATGGGGGAGGGGGGGCAATGTGACAAGTGTTGTGCTTGGTGCAGACACTACAGAAGACAAATCTGTAACTCTCTGCACCTGGCTCTTCTCTCCTCACATTGGAAATGGTGTGTGAGGAGGGAAGAGCTGGTAACAGTTAGTTACCGGTCTGTGTTTACATTTAGTGATCAGCTGTGATTGGATCACAGCCGATCACATGGTAAAAGCCACCTGCCAATGGCTATTTACCACTGTCTGTGACGAGCAATGTTCCTGGGAACACGCCGACATGCACGCGCCGTGTGCAATGGGGCAGTACCGTCCGTGATCAGCCGTGACTTGATCACGTGGTAAACGCCTATGCCCAATTGCTGTTTGCCCCGGTCAGTGACGAGGCGTGTCTCAGTGACACGCTGCCACCGACAGTGCAGGGATGCGCGCACCCGATTGCACGGAATCCCTGTTTGAATGGGACGACGTGATATGACCTCACAGAACGAGAGGCGAGAACTGGTTAAAAAAAAAAACAAAACCGTAAAGTTAGCCCAATTTGTTTTGTATAATGTGAAAGATGCTGCGAGAATCGTGATCTTTATTCTAAGCAAAAAAAAAAATCGCGATTCTCGTTTTGGCCAGAATCGTGCAGCTCTAGATCCCATTATGCAAATTGCACTGAATTTTGCAAACCGATTTTGGGCTGTCGTTAACATACACACCCGCAGCGGTTCGCATGAATGAGGTGTGATTTTAATGCAGTGTGGGAAATGCACAGAAATCACTGCAAATCCCGCACAGCATCACTGGGAACCGGGCCTTAAAATCCATTGTCTTTGTCTCTGAGGCTGGGAGATCTTGTGTAATGCAAATTTGCTGTCCCTGCGGATAGCAGTATTTGATCATTGGGAATCTGGAAGTGGTATGTTTTGTCTGTCGCCCTTAATGACCGTTATCATATGCTACTGAGAAGGAGTGGACACATGCGGGCCTTACATTTCTTTTTTCCACATCTATGTGACTGCTGTTGATGTATTTCTTATGATCACCAGTAAGGGTCAATGCACACTAGGAGCAGAAAAAACAGGCAAAACCTCTGGCAGAAAAAATACTCATAGTGGCTCGTATTCCACAAGAGTTTAGGAGAGTTTATGGGCATTTGCTTTTCTAAGTTTTTTTTTTTTTTTTTTTTTTTTTTTTCAAAAACATTTCCCTATGCTCATTTTTCACTATATTTTGAAGTACACTTGAAAATGCCGAACACTACTAAACGCAGAGTTTTTATGAGCGTTTAGCCTTTTTTTTTCTGCCTAAATACTTCTCTCAAAAATGCACTCTCCTCTTGAAATATGCTTTTAAATTACCTAATGTGCATGGACACATAGATGTTGATTTATTTTTTTAAGGGAAAAAGACTGTGCACTTGCTCCAGAGCTTAATAAACCAGCAGAAATTCTGCTGACTTCTATCATCCTATCATGTACAAGCAGATATGCGCCCCCTCCAAGTGATTGGGTACTCTTTGCAAAGTGAAGCCTTACCTCATTTAGTAAGCTCTGGAGCAACTGCGCTTTGCAAAGTGCACAATCTATTTACCTTGTGAAAGGGGCCTAAGTCTCTAGGGTTCAATATTGAGTTGGCCCACCCTTTTGCAGCTATAACAGCTTCAGCTCTTCTGGAAAGGCCGTCCACAAGGTTTAGGAGAGTGTCTATGGGAATATTTGACCATTCTTCCAGAAGCACATTTGTGATGTCAGGTACTGATGTGTCAAGAAGGCCTGGCTCGCAGTCTCCACTCTTATTCACCCCAAAGTTGTTCTGTCGGGTTGAGGTCAGGACTCTGTGCAGGCCAGTCAAGTTCCTCCACCCCAAACTCACCCATTCATGTCTTTATGGACCTTGCTTTGTGCACTATAGCTGCAAAGGGTGGGACAACTCAATATTGAACCGTACGGACTGGGATGCCATGAAAGTTCATGTGTGTTAGAGCTGCGCGGTTAATCGAATAGAAATCGCAATCTCTTTCCCTTCCCGATCTTCAAAACCGCGTGTCACGATTGTTTCTAACAAGTGCAGCTGGGAAAAAAAATCCAGGCAGCCTGCCAAGTTTTATCACAACACAAATAAGTAGAAAAAAAAGTATCTTTTGGTTCTTTCATGAAAGGAAAACTTCAGCTTGTAAATGAGGGAGGTTTAACTATTTAAAGACCAAACCTTTTCTGACTTTTTGTTGCTTACAAGTAAAATTCATTATTTTCTGCTAGAAAATTACTTGGAACACCCAAACATGATATGTATTTTTTTTTTTTTTTAGCAGAGACCCTAGAGAATAAAATGGTGGTTGTTGCAATATTTTATGTCGCACTGTATTTGCGCAGCGGTCTTTAAAAAACTCAATTTTTGTTGTTGTTGAAAAAATACACTTTAAAGTGGTTGTACACCCTGTACAACCACTTTTACCTACAGGTAAGCCTATATTAAGGCTTACCTGTAGGTGCTGGAAATATCTCCTAAACCTCCATGGTTTAGGAGATATTTACAAAAAAGCCGGTGCATGCGCACTTTAGAAAGGGTCATGCCGTGACTGGCGGCTCCCGTGCGTGACGTCATTCACACCAGTCACAGAGCCGGAGTTTGCGGCCCGGAAGGAAGAGGGGTGAAGATGGAAGCTCTCTGCTCGTGGGGACAGCGGTGGCATCGCAGGCTCCTGTGTCAGGTAAGTGTCACATAATGGGCTCCTATGCAATGCATAGTAGCCCATTATGCTTTACCTCTGCAGGGAAATAAAAAGGAAGTAAAACCCATCAGGGTTTACTTCCTCTTTAACCACTTCATACCTCGCCCATAGTCAAATGACGTCCGCAGAAGGGATCTCCCATCCTGGATGGGCGTTATACGACGTCCTGGGCTTCCCGGCCGTCTAGGCAGCGCGTCTGCTCGCTGCGTCACTCGGGAGCCGGTGCGCATGCCCGGCAGCCGCGATGTCCGCTGGGCACCCGCGATTGCCGGTAACAGAACTGGGACGTGGATCTGTGTGTGTAAATGCACAAATCCATGTCCTGTCAGGTGAGAGGAAATCGGTGGTGTGTTCTCAGTACAGAGGAACACCGATCGGTCATCTCCCCTTGTGAGTCCCCTCCCCCCACAGTTAGAATCACTCCCTAGGTAACACATTTAACCCCTTGATCGACCCCTAGTGTTAACCCCTTCCCTGCCAGTGACATCTGTACAGTAATCGGTGCTTTTTCTTATCACTAATCGCTGTATAAATGTCAATGGTCCCAAAATAGTGTCAAAAGTGTCCGATGTGTTCGCCGCAATGTCACAGTCATGATAAAAATTGCAGATCGCCGCCATTACTAGTAAAAAATAAATAATAAGGCCATAAATCTATCCCATATTTTGTAGACGCTATAACTTTTGTGCAAACCAATCAATATATGCTCGTTGCGATATTATTTTTTTTTTTTTACCAAAAATATGTAGAATACATATCGGCCTAAACTTTTTTTTTCAAACTTTTCACTCTTCATTTGTTTATAGCGCAAAAAATAAAAACCACAGAGGTGATCAAATAAAAAAATAAATATAAATATATATATATATATATATATGTATATGTATATGTATATATATATATGTGTATATATATATATGTATATATATATATATATATGTATGTATGTCTGTCGTTCATTAACAATCCTTTAAAAATGATCTCTATAGAAAACACGAATACATAATTCTATGCAGAAGTGCTGTACGCAATTTGGGATGCAACGTTTAAGGTCAGCGCTCAACCGCTGTCTCCTGGGAAACACACAGGTCCCTGGAGATAGCGGGGACCAGTTAGGAGGCGCAGTGTGACTCGCGCATGCGCAGTAGGGAACCGGGAAGTGGACCCTGGGACAGGTAAGTATCCATTTATTAAGTCAGCAGCTGCAGTATTTGTAGCTGCCGGATATGGATATAGATATATATAGATATATATATATAGATATATATAGATAATCTAACACACACACACACACACACACACACACACACACACACACACACACACACACACACACACACACATACATATATATATATATATTAATAAAAAAAAAATTTTTCTCCCACTTTAATGAATTTAAAAAAAGAAACAATAAAGTTAGCGCAATTTTTTCACTTTTTTTTTATAATGTGAAAGATGATGTTACACTGCGAGAATCGTGATCTCTATTCTAAGCAAAAAAATCGTGATGCTCATTTTAGCCAAAATTGTGAAGCTCTAATATGAGTGTAAAGGAAGGTATAGACACAAAAGGGGCAGGAAGTGTGGTGTTTGCAGCATTACCAGATGAAAATAAAGGAAAAGCACAGACTGTAAGCTGTGATATAGATCGTTTTTTGGGTTTAGGTACACTTTATATTGGGGTTGTGTTATGGAGCCAATTTAGTGGAATTCCTATATAATGTTCACATTCTAGGGCAGTCTTCTTCATCGTGTTCAGCATTGGGAAGTAGGTATTCCATCTACTTGGCTCTCCTATGAACTGGCACACCTTTTGATGTTGTTCTGCTGACTGTCCTGTATATGAAATAGTTCCTGGCGTTTCTTTCCAGTGCTATTTATAAATCTGGTAGCCTCATGATAAAAGTAGCTGTTGTGCTGTTTCAAGGATAAATCATTTGACTCCCTGCTTCCTTGCAGCCTGGCAAGCAGTGACGTGGGGTAGATATGCCAGGGTATAGCAGATTGGCCGCAGAAGAAGATGGACGTGTTGGAGCGGCAGAAGGTGAAGAGGCTGCGGCTGGACCAGATCTGTGAAGGTAAGCATGCTGGAGTTTGCAGTTCCGCTGCAGCCGGCCGGCCGACCACAGGTTGCTATTCTACATTCAGAGACCCTCATGGATGAAAGTGTATGAAAGCCGAACGGTTTGTGTTGCAACTATTGCACTTCTTTTCACTTTAAAAACTTGCCATAGCAACATGATTGAAAGAAACTGATAGGTTGCTAGTGGGCAACACATACAGTTCAACTTTCTGGCATGTGCGTACTGAAGGTGTGCCGTTGTGATTGTATTGCTGTAATATGTAGATTTTATTTTGTTTAAAACACATTTTAATTGTATTTTTGGTCAGCGGAGCATTTTATTGTGCTGTGTATATACAATGTTCTCTCTGTAGTCCACCTACATTCCTTTATATATAAAATGCAACTCTGTTTTGTGTCTTGTCACATGCAGCTGTATGGTGGCAAAATTTGTTAAGGCCCCTTTTTCACTTGAAAGTCGCGCGACTTTGACACGACTTGAAGCAATGCCTGTGTAATCTTGAGGTCTATGGACGTCAAGTCGGACCAAAGTAGTGCAGGGACTACTTTGAAAGTCGCTGCGACTTGAAGTCGCACAGATATGAACGGTACTCATATCATGGAATACAGTAAAACCTTGGATTGCGAGCATAATTCGTTCCGGAAACATGCTTGTAATCCAAAGCACTTGTATATCAAAGCGAATTTCCCCATAAGAAATAATGGAATCTCAGATGATTCGTTCCACAACCATTTATTCATAAATCCTTCCTTCAATTTATAATCCATATAAAAAGATTATAGCAATGTGACCAGGTTGTGTAACCATAAAATGTCCATCCACAAATTGAAGAGTCCACAAGGGGATTAGAAGCAAAATCCAGCAGGAGCTACAGAGTATAAAAGAGAAGAGAGGCTCCTCTAAGTGTAGCAATATGGTTACATTTAATGAAGGTCCAACATTTAGCAACTCACATGGCTGATGAATAAAACAGGCACATCTAAGTATGCAGGCATCCGGGGTAAAGCTGTCCACATAGACCATCCTCCGCACCGCTGGCTCTCACCGGTGTCAGTCTGCAATCGTGACCGGGAAGACTACCCTGCAGTAGAGAGATCTGAAAGCAAAGCTTGAACCGCTCGTGGGGCGCAGAGTGGAAGGGATGACATCGATGGCGGTGCGGAGGACGGTCTATGTGGACAGCATTACCCTGGATGCCTGCATACTTAGATGTGCCTCTTTTAATCATCAACCATGTGAGTTGCTAAATGTTGTACCTTCATTTAAAGCGGAGTTCCACACAAAAAATGGAACTTCCGCTTTTCAGAACCCTCCCCCCCTCCGGTGTCACATTTGGCACCTTTCAGGGGGGAGGGGGGTGCAGATACCTGTCTAAGACCGGTATTTGCACC